>VZRN01001519.1:429043-455845 GCA_013397935.1 Dasyornis broadbenti | reverse complement strand
ACCGGCAGCAGGCACCGGCACCGGCAGCAGACACCGGCAGCAGGAACCGGCACAGGCACAGCCACCGCCGCCGCTGCCGGCACAGGCACTGGCACAGCCACCGCCGCCGCTGCCGGCGCGCACCGGCTCCGCGGCTCGGCGCCGGCAGGGGATGGAGCAGATGAGCGGGCTGCAGGAGGCGGGCTGTGGGGACCAGCCGTGTCGCCGGCTGTAGCGGGGAGGCTGAGCCCGGCGGAAGGACGGGGGGCGAGGCGGAGAGGAGCCGCAAGTTGTGCCGGCAGCCGGAGGGGGGCGGGTGCACGGCCGCCCGGGGATACCCGGCTGCTGCTGCCGGGGTCCGGAGGGTCTGTGCGGGCGGCGGCAGCCGCGGTGACCCGCGGGCTGCGGGACGCCCCCCAGCCCGTGCTAGGGGCCCCGGGCTCGGAGCTGGGCAGAAACTTCATTTGAGATCTGGCTGGAGGGTACGCGTTCCCGTGGGGAAAGGACTCGGTTCAAAGCCACTAAACAGTTCGTTTGGAGAAAATCTTTACAACTCTAAGCACAAAATGCTTTCCTGTAGGACACAACGAACACCAGATTTTTAAAATGAAAGCTCTGCTGAAAGCCTTGCAGAGGAGCTTCTCTTGGCAAGCCTGCATACTGAAGGCTTTTAATAAGGGAAATATAGTCTTTCAACTAGATGCAAAAAATAGAGCTGAATTATTACTTCCTAAATCTATCATGATTCCTGGCTTTCAGTTAGGAGAGCTTTTGGTGGCGTTCAAGTACCACAGTCATCATGTTCCTTAAATATCTCATAATCCCCGAGCAAACAAAAGTCTGTTGGTGTTTAGTGTGGTTGGTACATGTAGGGCAGAGCTGTACTTCCTCCGTATTTCATAGTTACTTTGTGGTGATACAAAGTCACTGCTTCTGCTCAGCTGAGTTTTGGCAGGGTCCTCTCTTTCAGCGGAACTGGGGGACCTTCTAAATGAAGCCAACAAATGAAATATGCTTTGAAATTGAGTGCAGATGGGAAGCCTCTTAAGTATTGTGTTGCACAACAGTGTGCTCTCTGTGTGTGCATTCGGCTCTCAGAACTCTGGGGTTTGTGAATGCATCCACAATCTGAACTGGACCCTGTGCGGTTCAGAAATATCATGCATTAGTTTCTGAAAAAGCAGCAGTTCTGATGATAAAGGTTAATTCATGTCTCTCCTGACACTGCTTTTGATTCCTGACAATTCTAGTCGGCATGTTTCTTAGAAATTTGTATATGCCCTAAGTTTTTAATTCTGAAATATTCTTAAACTGTGGAATAAGAGTAACTTGTGTTTGCTAGCTCAGGTGGGTGGTGTCTCAACTTTTTTAGAGCTGTTCTGTGAGTTATGCAGCTGTCCCTGGTATTGTACAGCACCTGTGAATTGCTTTTTCATACTGACTGATAGCAATAGACTGATAATAACAGCCTTGACAATAGAAATTGAGGTCCTCTATCCCAATTTCTTTATCCTTGCATCTCACCCTTTCTTCACAGTAGGGAGTGTCCCTTTGGCTCCATCTCCTGGCTCAAAAAGAGGATCCCCCTTCATTGAGAAGGTATGGAGGGATGGGAGCCCTCTGGGTGGTATTGATAAAAAGTGGATGAGAAGGGTAATGAAGGCTTTTTCTTCATCTTGAACTGTGTGATTTTGGGATCCGTTATACCAGGATCCTTCCACTTTCCTGGAAGCTGGAAATTAGGTTCTCATTTTTATTTCCGGAAAAGAGAGCATGTCTCTTATGCTACTTCTTATGTCTTGGAAAGATTTTTTACTTAGTGACTAAATATTATCATGATATTTAGAAAATCATAATTTAGAATTTCATTCCTCTCATGGATCTGCTCTCAAGAAGTGTTAGTCATCTTGCCTGTTACATCTCTGTGTGTGATCTTTTAGTAGAAATGTGTTAATGATATATCCTTTATGTCATGATTTTTCTGCATGGTCAGGAAAGTGTCTTGCCTGCAAATTATTAATATACTTGAAATAGAAAACCTGTGGTGCTGTGGAAGGATCTTGCTGTGATTTAGTGGATGTATGACTATGACTGATTTTGTGTGTGAGCAGAGGGAATCCTATTCTGCAAGTACAGTGAGATGGCAGGAACTTTCCTTTGTGGAGAATCTTTTGTATGCCCTCTCTTTGGTGGAGATCAACTTTCTTCAAATGCCAAAGAAAGGAGGGAAAGAGCCTTAGCCAAACTGTAGAACCAGTGTGCTTGTCCTACTTGTGACAGCCAGATTTTTGTATCCACCCACTGTACCCCAAACTGAAGGGGGAAGGTGTTGGTCTGTTCTATCACTGATGTTCAGTCTTTGAGGTGCTGGTGGGGATAGCAAAGCAATAAGGTATAACTTCCTAGAACTGGTCAGCTATGTGAAATTGGGAGCATCTCTTTGGTTTCTGTATAGATGTCCTCTGTATTCCAGCAAGTACCAAACAATATGTGAGTGCCATGTAATGCTTCACTGTTATTGCCTAAAGTATGATAAATCATGTGGGCTTGGGGTAAGAACTGACAAAGACACCATGATGTGGTCTGCATGCTGCCTATGTTTTTTTTGTTCATGTGGCACTCAGTAGAGGTGTTTATGACCCTGGCTGTGGACAGCAGTTTTCACTGCCCTGATGCAGAGAAATGTCTCTTTGCATGCAGAGACATTCTTCCTAATGCAAACAGTCTGGCAGCAGGGATACACAGGGAAGAGGATGGCTCCCATGGGCTGTGGTGGCTCACAGCTTCTCTATGGTCATCCAGAACCCTCCCTTGAGGCTGAACATTGGTGACTCTCTGAAATAATGTTTTGTTCACAGAGTCCATTGCAGGGGGAAAAAAGGATGATTCTCAGCAGATAAACTCTGTATATCTTCTGACATCTATGTCTAGCTTTTTACCAACCTTTGTGCTTGATAGGATCACAGAGCCACTACCACTAGCCCTCTGAGGCTCAGTTGAATTATTTTCTGACTTATGTATCATGAAGAGATGCATCAGCTCAAGAGATGCCAGCTGCAGAACGTGTGTGTGTGTGCAGCATGCCTTGTTCAGATTTTATTTCCTTAATAAAATTGCTCGTTTGGCGAGAAGAGTTGTTGGCTGGTTTGGGTGTTAGGTTTTTCCCTCCTCTCTCCTTCTAGCCCTGGGATACAACAGTCAAGTTGTCTTCTCTCTGGCTGGTTTTTAAAGTTAATTTAAGGTCCACAGTCTTGGTAGAGCTGTGATTGCAGGGAACTGAGGTGGTAGCCTGTTTGACACGTGTGGGTAGAAATGGATGTGGGTACTGTGTGGTTGCAAAGGACTGCAGAAAGGCAGCAGCCCCTGAGGAAAGCTGGCTGAAAATGCTGGCTGCTAGGATCCTAGTTAGGTTTGAGTTACCTGAATATGCCCTGACTTCACACACAGACTCAGACACATGCTTTCATTCACTGTAGGCTGAGGCACATTTTTCACACTTGTAATTTCTCCTCTTCCCTCTTCCTCCTTTCTCCTCCCCCAGGCCTTGCCCCATGGTAGCTGTCACTCTAGGGGTAAGGTTGGGTTTGCAGCAGAACCTGCACTGCCTGTGAGATGGTTCACAGCCTGTGGAGCAGGATTTGGTACCTCTTCTCTACCTGATGAACAAGAAACATTTTGCTCATCATGGGAATCCTGTCACTGGTGGAGTCGTTGCACTTAGTGTTTTGCTAGGCTAAAGACTTGTAACAGCCTGAGACTGCTAATGAGGAATTATATATTCAGTTAAAATACACAGTGGAATTCTATTATTGTAGGCCAAAATGTAGTAAATGACTAAGAGCTTAGTCCAGGATTCAGGGAAAATGTTGTCTTTTCTGCAGAGTACTTTGTGAATATTGATAGTGATCAGTAGTTGAAGTCACATGAGCCAAAACCTGGCACAGGCCCTGGTCTGTTTTCCAGAGTTGTAAAGAACTGGGATGTGTAGAAACTCTCTGACTTGAGGACACAACCTCAGTCCATCTGATGTCTCAGAGGCTGATCTACAGGACTTGTGGTTGTGGGAAGGTGATCACAGCAGTCTCTGTTGTGTCAGCTCAGATCAAGTAGATCACTAAAGCCTTAGGAGAACGTAGCTCTGCTACCCCTAGACCTGCGTGGGATGCAATGTGGCTGTGTTTGCTGCTCCTCTGCTGGAGTGAGCTGGCCCAGGTGTGCTGGCTTTGGGGCATGTCATACTCATGTCATGTTCTGTTGTTTCATATACAACCCTTCTCCTGACAGTAAGTGATTGACTAAAACTAATGTTATGTAAATCTAATGTAAATCTGAAACATAAGTCGAACACTGCAAGGGGAAGGCTGTTGGTGTGGCTGCCAGCATTGCTTTCTGAAGATTTAAATCCACACTAAACCATTCACTTGGTTTGTCCCACAACATCTTGCTTCGTCCCACAGCCTCTATCTACAGCATGGAGAAGCTCTTGGCTGCAGATGAATTCTGCCAGAGCTGAAGATTTGCAGTAATTTGCAGAATTTGACCTTTTGTCTCAAGAAACTGTGTTGTGGCTTCCAAGTACTACTGTGAGTATATACAAAATAGACAGGGAATGTATCTGCAAATCCCTGCAGCTGCTGGTGAACTGGGAAAGCAGCAAGGGCAGTGTTGACGTTGCTGACACAGGAGTTACAGAGAGGAACAGGAATCTTGCCCTACTGAACAGGAAGGAAGTTTATTTTCAAGTTCTTGTCTGTAAGGATGGTCAAGAATGCTCTGGGGAGGTCAGACTTATGTGCTGTTTGTTCACAGATTATCTTGCAGTCAACTAACGATACCAGGCAAAAGACTTTTGTCCTTTGTCTTTGAACACTGACCTTCCTCCTTTGGGGCAGGATATTTTGTGATGTGGGTTGATCCAGTTATAGCTCTGGTGCTCTTTTAGGTCAAAGCTGAAAGGGGGGATGCAGCAACTAAAGCACAAAGTTACTGAGATCTTTAAACACACTGACATGTAGGAAACAGCTTTTAAAAGACCTTTTTAAAATATGAATGAGCGTGAGATGTAAATGACTTGCTAAGAGGCCAGTTTCCAGAGACAGGATAACCATAGGGGACTGCTTGGCTTGTACTGTACATTCATCTGATTGGCTGAAGTTCCTGGCTCTTTCCCAGATTCTTTAATGTGAAAATATTTATTGAAAGTGATGTCTTGATTCTGTGGGTCTTGACCGGTGACCTAGGGATAAGTGTGATATGCTGAGCTGATACTCAGGCTTTTTGGGGTTGAGTACAAAACAGATTTGTTTGTTGACTAAGTGGCATCTCCGGTGTAAATTCTCCATTTCTTGGTTGATGATGAGCCAACTGATAAGAAATTGGGGAAAGTTGCTTTCTTCAGCAAAGGGAAGTTATTTCCTGTATATCTCCTGCAAAGAAGGCTGTGAAGGATGTAGAAATGCTTTCTGCATGAAGTCATTTCAGTTTTTCATGTTATTCATGAAATAAAGGTGAAAAAAGTAAAATGCTTTTGCTAGGCACCACCTGCTTAACAAGACCCAACAGTGATGCAAGACTTAAAACTGTACTGCCCTGCTGAATTCCCCATGCTGATGTCTGAATAGCAGAGTAGGGAGTAAAGAGTGAGAAAGGACTTGGGAATGGGACACTCCTCTAGGGCAGTGGACACGTCTGTGAGAGAAAAAAAAGGAAAATATCTGAAAAGTGTCTGCTAACAGTGGAAGTAAACCGAGATAAATAGGTAGACAGAGCATGTATGTGTCCATGCAGCTTCATTTTCTGTCTGCTTGAGGTATTCTGTCTGCTGGGCTCTTCTAAGAGAGCTCGGAAGTTATGGGGCGTCAAAGGGAAACCTCTTTTCAGAGTATTCACTCTCCAGCTGGACTTAAATTATTTGCGATTTACAGCAATCTGTAAGAATGTGGCTGTTCTTTCCTAGCTGTGGGCTCGGTTTTAAACTTTGAGTAAGGATAGATAGTGTCTCATCTCTTCTCATGTCCAGCTGCTGCAATCCTTTTAAAATGTTGCTTTCGCTTAAAAACCATGAAGCGCCTTCCAGTGCAGCTTTTAAAGCAGAAGTTTAGACCAGCCACGATGGTCTCTGAGGTTATGCTCCAGCAAAGAAAGTTCTAAAAAGCCACCACTCAGCCATGGTACTTGAGCAGCTTACCAGAAACAGCTGTCAGGGATGCAGAAAGCTGAACTTTTCATGGCTGAAAAGTTAGTTTTGCCATTAAAACTAAAATTAAAGAGAGTGCAGCTGCCTGCAAAGTGCAGCAGCTGGCTTGAGCAGCCAGGGCACTTCTGGAGGAACAGGGAAAAATAATTTTATATAGTCTTGCATGAGTTCAGCTGCCCTTTAAAAATAATGCAGAGTTGGCCAAAAGCAATTGTTTGTGTTTCAGGTGAATTGCAAGAGAGCACTTGGGAGATGTGGGAACACACACTGATAGTTTTAAGGACACTTCAAAAAACTGATTATAATTTAATTTGGATCTCTGAAGCTACAATATAAAAATAGTTTCCACTCTGTGATCCCATTGCTTAGCAAAACCTTCTGGCAGTATTTGGTTAAGAGTAGGAAATTGCTGTCTTTGGTGTTGCAATGACAACTTTCAGAATTCTGCCTAATGAAGGGGATGTCAGGTGTGCCAGTCCCAAAGATGCGTAAGCTATGTAATTGACTAATGACTCATTTTCTTCTCATGGATAGAGAGTTTAGATGACCTAGAAATACCTTATGTTTTGTGGTAAGGTTTGAAGTTTGAGTACAGCAACTGCAAAAACATGTACACATGAAGTCCCTCTGTGGACAAAGTATTTGGTTGTAGGAAAAAAAAGTCTGAAATTAACTAGTAGTTCTGTTTGTGTCTTTTCTAGATCTAAGGTGGCAGTGGGATGGTAAATTCACAGAAGAAAAGCTTGTAGGGATGGCTCTTCCTTGCACATCTCCTGTGGCAGTAGCAGTAGTTAATGGAAGTAATGTGGAGTCTTACTTCTATCCTGATACAGAGACATTTTAAACCTTTGCAATGGAGATGGTACAGAAGGCATAAACATCCACAGGTCTCTGTATGCAACATATGGAAAAGGTATTTGTGTATAAATATTTGAGCAAGATGTTTTTGTGTTGTGTGGATTTCCAGGCACCTCCTGCCTAATCCGGTTTCTGATACGGCACTCTCACACTCGCCTCATGCTTGTTCGAGTGCCTGCAGGAGCAGTCTGGAAGGGTAATGTCAAAGGCGTCAGTCATGGGTTTTTATACTGATTGGCATTAATTAGCCTCTGTGTTTTCCTTCTCTCACCCTTGTCCCCTTTTTAACTTCATGTTTTTCCTTTGAAACAGAGATTAATTTGGAGTAGCAAGGTAGTCAACTGCCCTTGCTTGAACCTGCTTGGACTCTTAATTTTGTTAGGCAGTGTTGGGGAATAGTGGGGGAGTTCCGTTCAATGAAGGCGAATCATTTGCTATCACAGTGATGGTTTCTAAAGCCTTCAGCCACCAACCACCTCCTTTCCTTTAGAAGTATTTTCCTTCTAACCCAGTCATTTTGAAGTGGCCTACTGTGTTTTTCACCAGCCTCCCTTTGTTGTGTTATTTGGACTTGATTTGGGCATAGCCTCAAGTTTTCTGGGGAGAAGTCATCCCTTTTTCAACTGTGTAGAGATTTGGGAAGCCAAAGTAGCTTCTCCTGTGTCTGTGTCATGAGTGTGGGCTCTCCATACACTTAAACACCGTATCTCTGTGGTGACAGCCCAAGACCTTGTGGCAGGTAGGGGAAGGTCTGGGATGTTCTAGGGTAGCAATGCAGCTCTTGAACCTTGTTTGGTGGGCTCACTGGGCTGTAGGTGGTGATATTATCAAGACTGATTTTGGACCTCCTGCATGGTTGGCCATGTTTTTGGCTGTCTCCAGCAACCATCCTGCAGAGTTTCAGATACTGAAGATTCATTCTCCTACCTACTTTTTTTAAATTTTTTTTTTAATTTTTTTTTTTATTTGCAAGCCTCCTTTCAAGTACCAGTCTAAGCTTCTTCGTAGGTTGCTTGTACTGCTGTATCTTTCCTTTTGCACACCCCACCCCCCCGCCCCCAAAGATAGCCTTCATTTTGCTCTAGTAGGAAAGCCATTGCCTTTTTGTCTTATGGGAGAGGTCATCCTGCTGACCTTTCCTTGCACTATTCCAGTGTCACATAACCTTTCTTGAACTCTGTAACGTGAAATTGCACATTGTTCCAGCTGAGACCGTACTAGTGTCTTGCATATTTTCCCATTCCTCACTGAGACCTCGAGCAACATCTGGCTTTTTTACACTCTTGCCATGAACCACTAAACCATCAAAATCTTTCCCTTTCTATATCTCTTCCAACTGTTGAGCTTTCAAGCTGCAGAACATACTTCTTTAATCCTAAAGTGCATGACTGCACTTGGCTTTATCACAAGCTGTACCTCCTGTCAGTTGTTTTCGTCCTCAAATGTTCTGAATACACTTCTGCCCATCTTCTGAATTGACAGACTTTCCCAGCTATCTGTTGTTTGCAGATTTTATTCACAGTCTCCTACTTTCCCTATCAAGGGAATTAGTGGAATTGCCAGATAAGACTGTCCCAAGGCAGATCTTTTAGGAAATCTGTTTATAGTTTGTATTTCTCACCAGAATTTCAACATCTGCACAAGCTGCCCTTCTTCTGGCTTTTGGGAGGTGGAGCCTGGTTTGGCTTTAACCCTGTTCCTAAATAGTAAACAGGATGGATTGTGGAGCTGGGCTGGTGGGTGATCCACACGCAGGCAGGCACTGTGTGTGCAGGGTTTTGGCAACAAGTGTATGTGTGTCCAGGGCTGTGATGTTAAATATTTCCTCTTGGACAGTGAAAAATGGCTTTGTGTTCTAGTCTGTTATTATCAACACTTAACAGTTCCTGGAGAACGTTTTTTTTCCATCTTAAAAAAAAAAAAAAAAAACCCACCAAAAAACCAAAAAAACCAAAAAAACAACCAAACCCAGGAAAATAACAGATACATGAAACCCATTATTTGAATGTAAAGTGGGAATGGCATTATTAATTTATATGCTTATTAACTGTAGGAATGACCAGAGCTGAAAATATCAGTTGTGTCATCACTAAGTATTGACGGCATTACTAAAATAGAATTATCACTGTCTCATTTGCTTATTTGAACTTGTTTCTGGCAGAAATGGTCTTGAAAACCTTGATCTTGGTCTTACTTTATGGCTAGTGCCAAAAGACCAGAATAGATCATCTCTGTAGGCATCACAGAAGCCCAGTTCCAGTTGGGAGAGAATTACTGTGGTCTCCCAGGGCTTTCAGCAAGCAGCACAGACATTTCTAAAAACATCAAACACACCAAGTGGGTCATTATAGAATGGGAGTGGGGGGGGCAAGGCTACGTTTTGAAGCATGTGTTGTATATGCCTAAAATGGCCAATAATCTAAATTATTAATGGAGAACACAACAGATCTAGGGCATTAGCTTTACACATTTTGTGAATACGTGTCTCAGGCAGAAAAGTCTGTACTTGCATGATATTCACTAAAATCAGCGTTTGAGGAAGGTGAAGTACTACAAACTCACTCTTAACTGCTCTGTTTCCTTTGTTCAGTGGCTTTAAAGCACACCTGGAGAATTCTAGCACATGAAAGGAGCAAACAGGCCATTCCTGGGCCCGGGGGGGGATTAGGCACTCAGTGGCATCTGTAAGATGTTCAGCTGAGGCAGTGAGAGTCTGGACTACACTAGTTTGAAAATAAACAGCATTTGCTATCCAGCCACAAAAATCCATGTGTGACAACTTGCTCTGTGTGTGTACGCTTGAAGAGACAATTTAGAGTTTTGTCCTTGGATTAGTGTTTGGAGGAGGAGTCTGTATACAAACAGATCTTCTTCTGTTAAAGAATCATCTAAAGGTAGGATTTTAAAATTTATGTTTTTTCAGTGCCTGACATCTGTTCCCTGCTGCTGTTCTGCATATATTTGCTCATCAGAATGCCAGCACTGGGTTCACAGAATCTCTGTTAAAGTAATGGAAATGTCATGTGATTGGGTCAGTAGTATTTAGTTGTGTATCAGTTGTGCAGTGTATGGTTTCCCTTTTTTTTTTTAATGGCTCTCAAAGCCTTTTTAGGGGCTGATCCCTTTAAGTCGCATGACAGAGGGTTTTTAACATGTAGTTAAAAAGTTTTCTGCTTGAAGTCCAATTACTTTCCACAAAGGTGTGGAAAGCCCCAGTTCTCAACAGGGGTTATTTAAGGGAATGTTTGTACTTTGGGTGGCCAGTATAAGAGGCTTTGATCCTTAGATCTGCTGAACTGTGAAACTTGAGCAAAAAATACTTTCCAAACATGAGCCAGTTTTTGTCCTACAGCCTGGATTCACCTGGTGTGTTAGTGGTGATTGAAGAGGAAAGGCCAGGTGGGGATGACTGCAGCTGTCTGAGACTTTTGGCACTGTCCTAATTTTTCTTTCTGGTGCTTTTTCCTATCTATTGGAACAGATTTTTGAGACCTCACTACCACAGCTGTGGCATTGCGTGGGTTGCATAGCTGCATACCAGCCTGGGAATGTTAAACAGAGTTATAATGGATTCTTATTTTCACCTCGTGATTTAAAACAAACTCTCCAACATGTGGTTGTGGCTTGTCTGTTGTCACTTTATAGCACTTGCAGTTTCAAAACAGATTACTGGAATCGCAGTGGTTTTTAACAGCACACTTGCTTTTTCCCCAAGGTTTTCCTCCTGGTGACAAAGGTCCCTTTGGTACCTCCAGTCCAGCAGGGACCCAGGCAGTCTGTCTGGGCATGTGGTGCCTCTGTTCCCTGAAGTCTGCACTACAGAGCTTCTGCTCAAGAATTAACTCTTTCAAGTATTTACAATGCTGCACATGATTTTCCTGGTCCTGTGGCAGCGCTTGTGGAGGAGGCAGCAAAGCTGAAGATGAGCAGCAGAATGTCGAGTTTGCCTTATTATGCGAAGATTTATAGTGTTTGCTGTCGTGTATCTTAGCCTTATTTAAAGTACGCACTTAGGCATGGCTTGTTGATGTAAAGCTTGCCAAATCTCCATCACTGAATTTACAGGGGAGACACGGGGCCAAAGTCCTGTCTTAGCTACCATATAGGATTTTCCTTTAATGAGGATAGTGAAGTAATGGCTTATTGGGACTTTGGGACCAGATCTTCTCCTAGAATAAATAAAGCTAAGCTCATTTAGAGCAATTGAGCATTAATCTCTATAAGACTTTTCCAAAGATGTATTGCAGTGAACATAACAAGGAAGAGAGCTCATTATTTTCCAAGAGAAGTGACAGATGAGAGCGTATTTCCACTCCACAATTATCATTGCTTCCTTTTTAATCACATCACTGAAAACATCTAGTGGCCACTGCAATGGCAGTATTTGTGAATGGAGGTTGGATATATTCAAAACAGCATGAGTCCAGCAATTTTTCTTCCTTACAGTGTATTTTGCCAAATACCTAATTTTCAAAGATTAGAGTCTTGGAGAGCAGAGCTGAGGGTCTGATTGGCTGGAGGACATTCATGGCTCAGTAATGAAACACTGATGTATAAAATGGTAATTGATCCCTGGAGCACCATGAGCGCTGAGCCAGATCACATTATGTGCAGATTCCAGTGGGGCAATGGAAACTGTACAAATGTTGGCACAGAGGGTTAAATGTGAGATTAACTAACCATGTTCTGCAGAGATGGGACTAAAATGAAATATACCATTCAAAATTTTTGGGGTGGTTCATCAGAGGAGTGGTTTTCCATGCAGTTCTGATCTCTATACATTTGTTTCATAGATGCAGTCAGAGATCATTTCTTCTTTAGAAAACACTGCTGCAATTTACTGCTAAATCCAAATCTGACCAGTCACAAAAAAAATCACTTTGGAAGCTAATGATAGATTTTTATGCACCTGTAGCTTTTATGTTACTTCTGCAGACCCTTTCAAGCATGTTGCTTGCTGAGTAAAACTTACTTTTTTTCTGTGACAGAAGGGCTGCTGCAGCACTTCAGTACCAAAATAATTAAAAAAATAATCCCCACCCTGCTACTGGTTTTAAACATTTGCGTTTGGCCTGTCTGACTTGTCTCTCCATGAAGTCCTAACAGAACTGGTTCTGTGTGGGTATTTAAGCAAGCAAGACATTGCAGTTGTGACGATGGATTTTGTGTCCCTGGGTACACTGGGAGGCTGAGCTGGAACTCCTCTGTGGTTTCTGATCTTCCTGGAGTAATGGTGGTTCTTTTGTCCCCATGGGCTGTTGTAATTTCAGGCTCAGTACTTCCCATGTTTGTTGCCTTGCTTGGAGAGTATCCAGACTTCTTTCTGCTGCACTGAGGGAATAAGGGTCACTTGAATAAACACTTTTCTTTCTTTTGTGTATGGGTGGGGATAGCACCTGTGTGGTTTATACGGTGGCATCTAAACTCTGGATGTCTGAATCCTAATGCCGAGGCTGTTTGAGATTGTGCTCACCGCAGGCTGGACCCCACCATACCTCTGCCCTATTCCCCATCTGGCGTGTGTGATTGCTGGTGCATACAAAACATTTCTTCAGCTCTTCCAAGGTAATAAAAGTCATCAGTGTGGGAGGAACAAACATCCTTCCTTCATCAAAAGCTTGGAGAGGTTGCAGCTAGGGTAGTAGCCAGCCCCTGGTGCAGGAGGAAAAATTGTGCCTGGGGCAATCAGCTAATCTTTGCCAATTCTCTGTGCTATGCTGGACAAACTTTCTTTGCCTGCAGAGTGTTTGTCTGAAAGCAGTCTCCTTGTATTGGTAATTTTGGGAAATGTGAAGGTAAATTGGTCTGTGTTTAGGAGGGTAAAATTATTTGATTCCCAGAATCCTGAGACATCAGTCCTGCTTCCTGCCAGCCAGGGTCATGTTGTAGCCAGTTGGCCGTAGAAATTCCTGATGGATGAAGTGACAGACCATTTTCCAAGCTGTTGGACAGTCTCCAAAATGGATTGCAGGATCTTCTCTTGATTTCTTTCAACAATTGCCTATTGTGTCTGAAAACAATTGCTCAGTTCTTCATTTTAATCATGGCAGGACTGTAAATTAGATTGCTTGGTTCTTTTCCTTTTGTTTGGGGTTTTTTTTTTTGTTTGTTTGTTTGTTGGTTGGTGGGGATTTTTTGGTTGGTTGGTGGGGTTTTTTTGTTTTTTTCTTATTTTTTTCTTGCATTGCTGAGTCATAAATCTGGTGGAAGTTGGTAATTTGGCCTCCTCTGTGGTTGATCTCTGGAACAGGCTCCCCAGGGAAGTGGTCATGGCACCATGTCTCTCAGAGTTCAAGGAGCAACTGGGTTTAGTTATAATTAAGGCAGTTCTGTGAGGAGCAGGACTCAGTGATCTGTATGAGCCCCTTCCAAGTTGGTATGTTCTGTGATTCTTTGTGCACTTTAACTTGTGCTTGCTAGGGTTTGCACATACTTGTAGATATCTTGTGAAATTATGGGGCAGTACTGCTGTGGACTTCTGTCTATTCAGCGTAACCCACAAACAGAGCATCCTGAGCTAAAATCAGTTCAGGTAGTAACAATATAAGTGCTGCTACATGAGCTTCACTGTGGTCTTGAGTGTTGCTTACATCATTTAGAGGTGGGAAAATGGGGTTTAAGTGTGCTGCAGGTACTGCCGATGTCCTGTCAAGCTGTTGAATCATTCCCGTTCATGAGCACTGTAGAAAACACAATTATTAGGGTGGGTGCAGTGGATCTTCAGTTAACTGGTGTGCCTTCCATGAGCCTGAAAGTCCATGTGCAGAGCATGGCGCCACAACTTAAAACCCCACGTTTGCAGGTGAAGATGTAGATGGGTGCCTGGGCATGTTGGGAGAGCTCTCTCTGTTTTCCAAGCTCCTGGAGTTGTGAGTGGACTGACACCTCTATAAAAAAATTGCAAATGGCAAGAAATACTTTTTTGTTTGGTGCTTAATCCCTCTGTATTTTTCACTACAGCTGTTGCCTGTGGGATTTTGAATTACTTGGTTTGGACAAGATTTAGCCACATGAGTCTCTCACTGACTCTCCCTTTCCCATTCTGCCTCTCTGTGTTGTCCTGCTGGCGTTACGAACATCCCAGGATGATGCTTAAATCCAGATAAACAGAGTTGCCATGGCAATTAAAAGAAAACTGGAGAAGGGCTTTTTTCATTCTTGTATAATGCCTTGTGTGATGCCATGTTCATAGAAACTTCAACTATGGGTGGGATAATATAAATTTGTTTTAGGAGAAATAATAATTAAATTCAAATCTGATGGATAGCCACTTAGGGTGATGGTTGCTCTTCATAGTCAAAGGCTTTTGGTGCCTTGCAGCCTCCCAGAGCTCTGGGTATACTGGGCCGGGCAGGCTTTCTTTGGTTTTCTTGTACATTTGTTTTGGGTATTTTTCTCCTCCAGACTGTGTCACTTGCTGTGATTTGTGGTGGGTCACTCGTCTGCTCAGCTAAATGAGCAAAATGTCTCTGTTTTCTTCTCCTGACAGCACCACAGCCATCACCAGCTGACAGATGCTCATGAAGTTAGGTCAGTGGTGCTCTACTGCCAGATGATTGTAGTTAAAAAAATATTTATAACTGGCTAGAACTTTTTTTTAATTCTTTGCGTATTGATTGATTGGCTTTCAGCTGAAACCAGTACGTATTTTAGACAGATGAAAACCAGATTTTTTGTGAGCGTTCTTCTTGTGTCTGTTTGCTTTAAGAATGCTTTTAATACTTGGCTCAAAGGAATTTAATATTTTTTTTTCTTCAGAAGATGATCATTTTAGAGCATGTTGAACATTAAAGTTAATACAGGTATTCAGAGTGCATGAAAGGTTTTTTGTACATAGTATTTTAACACAAAAATACCTTACATGCCAGCAACGCCATCAGCTTATTCTCTCCCTTTACCTTGTTCTCAGATCATTTCAGTTCTTTAATTTTTTACAGATGTACCTTCTTACAAGCAAGATCGTAAGTCTATCATTTGTAATAAAGATCTGTTTTCTTTCTACATCTTATCTTGGCAAGAGCACATTAAATATAAACCAGGAAAATGAAAAGTATAATAAGTAATTAACAACAATGGTTTAGTGCAGACATCATAGAAATAAGGCACACGTGTATTTTAGAATGTGTCCTAAAATATGTCCATGGGCTAATTGCTGAAGATATTGGAAAGATTTGAGTATGAAGGAGAGAAACACTGACTATGCAGCAAAATTGGGGAAAATATAAAATAAAGAATGATGTCGTGATCATCATCCATTAGCAGCATACCTTTATGAGGACTAACAGGGTCTTAATACAGAAGTCACTTGACTAAATTTCTTGTGTGGTAGGCCAAAGGTCGGTCTAGATAATTGCAATGATCTCTTCTTGGCCTTGAAAACCTTGAATTGAGTAGCTCCAGTCATGTTTCCAGCAGTATGGGACACAAAATACAGAAAGTCCTTACTCTGAAGAGATTGCAATGCAAACAAGAGAGATATAGAATAAACAGGATGCGCCAGAGAACTCCAGAGAGGAAATGGCTGGGATGTCATTGTTTGTGAAAGTGTTGCCTGTGAGAAGGCACTGCAGATTTATAACTTCTGGGCATCATGTAAGAAATGAGCAGAGAGCAGGACTTGAAATGAGTGAAAAAATGGCATAGGAGGAAAAATGATGAAAAACATTTTATCCATTGAGAGAGGAGGGGAATGGAAAAAACCCCCAAAGGATAGGCCAGTTGCTGTCTTTGGCGGGCAGATGGGAGAAAAATAAATAAAGGCTGCTTGGACCTTAAATAGGGCTGATTCAATCTGGGCTCTCAAGGCAAGGCTGCTGAGTGAGAGATTTTTTGCACCAGAAGGTGTCTGTGATCCTGTGGTGTCTGGTACCCAGGCTGGTGATGATACTGAGTTTTGGTCTGCTCCTTCATTCAACCCAAATTCTGCAGGCAGGACTAAGTTCAGACTAGGCAAGTACAGCAGTCCTCTTAATCTGTTAGTGAGGGGAAAAGATGAAAGTGTGTGCTCTGGCAAGGCAAGTGAGTTAGAGAATGGGTTTTCACCTGCTTTAGGCCTGAGCACCTGAAACGTAGGCTGTGGCAACCAGCTCTAGGAATCCCCATTCAAAATGATTACATCTTAATTAATTTTAATATTAGGGATGTAAACTGAGGAAAATACATGACTTCTTGTAAGTGATTAAAGATCTACTATGACAGCTGCTAAGTGCAAGCAGTGCATTTAATGGAGCATGGCTTCTGTCTCTTGCCAGCATATGCTTCTCCAGGTATGCATGGATATGTACCTGCTTTGTAGATGCAGTCACAGATTTGTGTGCAAAGATCAGACCCATGTGCATGCCAGGTGTGAACTTGACAGGCATCACTTGCCTTACTGGGATCTCTGGACAGAATTATTGTCTATATTAAAAAGACCATCGCAGTCTATATTGTTCTGTTTAATATATCTTTTAAATGGCGGGGATTCCACATAATAGATTCTCTTTTCTGTGTGCACTGAAAGCATTTTAAAAACCGTTTAAATATAATCCATATTAATTTGACTGTATGGATGCCTTTTTAAAAAGCACTGAGAACAGAGAGAGGAAACTTTGGGAGCGTGCCATTTGCTGCCTCCAATCAGATGTCAAAATTTGTTAGCAGAGGAGGCTTTTGTATATTTTCTTGACAGTCAGGGAGTTCAGAGCAGTTTCGGTGCAGGATGTGATATTCCTCTGGGTGCCGTAAATCCTTTATATTTGCAGCAGGATGGATTGGTCTAACTGGAAGAGATGAGCAGTAACACAGGCATGCCTCCCCCTCATTGCTTTCTCCTCTGTGCATTGGAAGACCTGCATGCTGTGGGCAACTTGGAGGGACGGCCAACACTGGGTGTGTGTGAGCTTCGTAACCATGACGGGAGGCTTGGGAGAGATTAATGGGTGATGGCCAGAAGAAAATTTTCGTACACCATAATAGTGAGGATGCTGGGCCACTTAGCAAATACTATGAGAAAGGACTCAAAAATATTTGTGTGCATATGTGTGTGTGCAGGCAAGTAAGATTTAGGTGAATAGCTCCTGAGAGTTGACTCCGAGATCTGATTAACAGTTGCCAGTTGAGGGGAGTCATTGTCAACAAAAATCATTCGATCTGTGTTGTGACAATTTGACTGCTTCTCTCCTTTCTTTCTGCAGCATTTCCAAAGTGGGGCTGCGGTAGGGTCTGGAGCACAACTCTGATAAGAAGCGGCTGAAGGAGCTGGGAGTGTTTAACCTGGAGAAAAGGAGGCTCAGGGGAGACCTGATCCCTGTCTATGACTACCTGAGAGGACAGTGTAGCCAGGTGGGGGTCAGTCTCTTATCTCAGGTGACAAGTGACAGGACAAGAGGAAACAGCCTCAGGTTTTTCCAGAGGAGGTTTAGATTGGATATTAGGAAAAAAGTTCTTTGCCTAAAGAGTTGTCAAGCACAGGGTGCCCAGGGAAGTGGTGGAATCACCATCCTGGAGGTGTTGGAAGACACGTAGATGTGCCACTCAGGGATATGGTTTAGTGGTGGGCTTGGCAATCCTGGGTTAATGGTTGGACTCAGAGGGCTTTTTCAACCTGATTGATTCCATGATTCTTTATTGACCCCGTGAGAGAAGCCCTGTTCACATAGCATTTATTTGGTTCTTAGCCTATAGCAAAATTGATTAAAATTGAAGCATTATTGATCATAAGTACTACATTATTTTCCTAGGTTTTTTTCATCCATAGAGAGAAATTAAATATTGCATTATTCATTTTTTCCCTGTATTACATGGTTGTTTAGTATCAGCTGATCTTTTGAACTCTTGCATGCTGAAGATCTCACAGCTGAAGTGCTAACTTGGCCTTAATCTAGAATTTTGAATCAAAGTCCCATTATGTTGCTTCTTTTTTCAGAGGATGGAACCTGTGTTTCTGTGGGACCTGGACGGGGCACACAGTTTGGATGCTGCTGCCAGCAAGAGCAGTGGAGAGTCCCCTTCTCCCCCAGCTGCCAGCTGCTTGGCAGAAAAAGCAGAAGTCCAGGAGTAAGCTAGAGTGGAGGCTAAAATATCCTCAGAGTGCTGTAGAGGACTTTTGACCTGGTTATGGCTCCTTAGCTAAAGGGAGAGTGTCTTTTTTTGGCAAGGCAAAAGTCTCATGAAACAGGTCAGATCAATCCATCTGCTTTCTTTGCTAGAAAAGCAAAATTCAAATGAGACTCGTTATCTGCACAGTTTATATATTTAGGAGTTGCGTTAATTATCCTTATTAGCTTAGTTTCTTGAGAGAAATGCTCTTGATCTTACCCCTTGTGCCAGAAATACAATCTGGAACGAGTCTGTGAAAATAAATAACACATTGATACGGTTCATGCAATGACTTCAGAGTACTCTGCTTGGGCAGCATCTGTCATTGTGATCATTCCTGTCTTGCCTTGTGAGGACCCTTCAGATTATCTGTCTTGGTCTTCAGCTGGTAGGAGCTGCCATTTAGCAAATCAGTCCACGTGGTTAAGAGGTACTGCTCCCTGATAATACTTGGTGCAGCTTACACTTGTCTGACACTGGAATCTATTTACTGAATTCTTTTCAGACAAGTCGTTTTTGGCACTTTGCGAAGTTTCCTTCCATGTGTCCTCACTGGCTGAATGCTAATTTATTCAGAAGGGCTCAGCTCCAAATGCACGAGACAGTATTTTCAGTGTTTCCTACTGTCTGGACAGCATTGCATTTGGAGAATTCATGTCTCCTCTCTCCTTTATGTCCTTAATTTCTTTTGCTAAATGTGTGATGATGTGACACAGACACTTTATATACTTACGTTAAATGGCATTGTATTGAAATAGGAAAATGGATCTCCACTCATAGCCTCTCCATTGGGAAACACCCAATAAGCTCATTGTATCTATACAATAAATTCACTCAAAGTGCCTTTGACAAATGACATCTCTGAATTTTCTAGTCTTTAGTGATTCCTCTAGCCCAGAGGATACAATGAGTTAGCTGATCTAAGCTGAATTGTCCTAAATATCCTGATTATTTCTACTGTCTGAACCAGTAGTGGAAACAGAGGGAAAATTGTAAGGAGAAAGGGATGGAAATTATAGGGTATGCAAAAAGAGAGATTGTCAGGTCTCAAGGGCAGTTGTTTCCATTTAGTCTGACCTTGTGTATAAAAAGTAGCTGTAGACCTTCTTGAGTGATGTTTGAAACATACAATTGCTTAATCCAAGCTTTGGGATGGGATTTTGCTCTCAGTTCCAATTCCGTAAGCAGCTCAGATATCTATCTGCCTGGCTCTCAGCATTGCAGCACCCGATTATTCATGGTGGATTAATGAGATGCAGAAATTAAACCAAGGAAGTGCTTTTGATCTCCTTTACAATCTAGGAAATAAGGCACTGTGTCTCCTGCTCCCCTTCCCCTGGGATCTGCTTAGTTTGAGTGAGAGTCACATTAAAACGAGTGGAAGCACCAAGAAGGGCTTGTGTGCTCTACCAGCACAGAGCTCTGTCCTGCCCTAGCACTGGGTGTGCTCCACATTGTGACTTACCCACATGGCCTGGATTCAGGCTGTGTTTTCCAGGGCATCTCAGCTGCTTTGCAGCAGCACGTGCTCAGTGCCACTGCCATCGTGGCTGGGTCAGGAAGCTCAGTGCTGATCTCATGCCTGGACATGCTGTAGTGGCTTGTGAACCTCATGTTTCAGACCCAATTCCCCACAGGTCTGATCAGTGAGGTCATCTCTGGGTGTGCCGGCCAGTCATGCACGTATGCACAACAGGCACTGTATGCAGGTGAGCTCTTGCAGCCGCTCTTTAATTATAAAAAATAATTAAAAAGTGGTTAGAGGAGGTCGTGAGCCTGGCTTTGTTGGGGTTGGGGCTCTGGCAATGGGGCACTTGCTCATGGACAATTGCATGGAAGGCAAATTGTTAAAGCCTTGTTAAAGCCTTAATCCTAATGTTTTCTCTTTCATGGTATAGATTTTGCTATTTTTCTTTGGTGATTTTTTTTTTTTAATGAGAGGAGGGCTAGATGCATCCTATTAATTAGCTGTTGATGCGTCTGATCTGTCTCATGCTTCCACAGCCCACATTTGAGACCTTTGGTAAAGACAAGATCTTACTTCTTGGGAATTGGGTCATTGGGATCATTTAGGGAAGGAAGCAAAATAAAGCTTTTAAATTTAAGGAACTCCTCCAGAGGTGCCTTGTTTTTCATTGGGCAGTGTCTTAGCAAGGTAAGGTGTTACTAAATCTGTCTGTTGGGTTTGGTAAATCCTTGTGAGATGCTACTAGTCAACCAGGTTTGAGTTTGAAGAAAAACAGGCAATTAAGTGGGGAGGCATCAGTTTCACCTGCCTACCATGAAGAGCCGGCTGATGTCCCAGTAAATTATAGCTTTTGTGAGGCAGTGATTCATCTCTGCAAGCAGCACAACAAGTGGGAGAGCAGTTGTTTGGCAAAAGCGATGTTCGGTACTCTTAGCACACTTACTATTTTCCTGTAGAAACTTGGGTACGGATTAGCACATGGTGTTCTCCCTGGAGCCTCCAGAGAACCCTTTCAGAGGGAAACAGGAATATCGTGTTTTTCCTACCTTCCCTTGGTTGTAGCGATGCTTTCTCACCCTGCCCTTGTGCTGATGCCAGTGTTGGCATGGGTGGATGGTCAAAGAGGTCAAGGGACCAGTGCTGTAGAAAAAAACCCCTTTGTACTACACTCCCAGGTTGCTTTTTCATACAACAGCCCGATCTGGAAGGGACCTTCAGAGATCGTCTGGTCCAACGTTTCATGGGAATATGAGCCTAGATGAGCTTATCTAGCACCCTGCATGGTCACACCTTGAAAACTTCCAGCACTGTGGACTCTCCCCCATCCCTGGGGAGCCTGCTGTTTTTAATTGCATCATATCCCTGGTTTGCTGATGGAGCAGCTGTGTGTGCCCTGGCAATGGCACATGGGTGAGAGTGCAAAAGGATATAGGCACAGCACCATGGTGGCATTGATTCCAGTAGTCCTAATCTTGCTTCTGCTCTTGGCTCTGCCATGGATTTGCTGAGTGGCCTCAAGCCGTCACTGTAATCCCATCACAGGTTTCTCCACGAGAGGGCTAATGCTAGTGACTTGGAGCACAGGGATACATCCAGCTTTAGGTAATCCAGTTTAGCGTGTGGACTAATAAGGGCTGAGAGCTGAGCCCAGTTTGTTGGTGAAATACTTGTTTGTTTCTTATCTCCTCACGGCTCTGGATTCATAGGGGAACTCACATCTGTGTGGGATGTACACTGATATTGCATCCCAGTGCAGGGGCTGATGAAATCTGAAAAAGCCCTGGCTGTCAGTTATGTCCCTGTAGGGGACCCAGGGCATGGGATTGTTTAAATGGTGTGCACTGATGAGAAGGACATCATGGAAACCCTACCTGACTGTGAAAGTAAGTGTGGCTGCTGTGAAAATAGACACAACAAATTGGATTACACTTAAGAGGAAAGTGCTCTTATTCACTGCTGAGTGATGAGCAAAGTGAATTTTGGGATGTGAATATCATGATATGATTTATTAGTAATCACTTCCATAGTCTTTTTCATCTATAGATCTAATGTGGTAATTAGTATGAAGGCACAAAAGTATTGTTCTTACTTTGTTGCGGCACAAAACCCTCAAATGACCTGCTGTAGGACATTTCATGAGTCAGTGGTAGGGTTGGGCATGATGTCTACTTTGAGGAGGATAGTCTTCCTATGATTGGTTAGTGTCTGCCGATTCCAGTCCTGCATGTGATTTTGTTAATAATCGTGAATGTGACTTGAAATTTTACGGAGTTGTTTGCTGATGGTGGGTCGGAGAATTGCCAGGACTTGCTGACAGTAGAGGGTAGTAATTCGTGCTAATCTGTAGTCTTGGTATGGTTTAATCCAATTCATCTCAAGTGACATGTTTCTCCTTTTAAATTCCAGTGCTCCTTTCTATTGCTTTACTTAACAAATAGATACCTATGTGTTTTAATGGGAAATACAAAAAACCCTTCAAGCCTTAAGAGCTCTGTAGGTGTCCTAGCTGCTCTTAGTCTGCTGCTTTCTTGAAGTTGTAGCTGGTTTTCCTCCTTGTCCAATTAATCCAGATAATTAAATCTCCCTTTTTTAGTCATAGCCAAGCATTTTTAATCCAGTAACTCAGCCTGCCAGAGGAAGTCCTCTGCATTTCTCAACACAGCAGATCCCTAGTAAATATGGCATTAAATCCAATCCCTGCTGATTCTCTGTATTCGTCTGTTTTTCCTTGACCTGGTACTTTTATGCTGTGTGTTTCCTGTGCTAATGGTTATTTTATTTAAATGCCAGATGCACTGTGATTATACTTTTAGTTCAAAGTATCAGGAGGGCTTTTTTAAGTGTTAGATTTACTTACATGTACTTGATATTTAGAGTACAAGCACAAAGATGTTTTGACTGAAACAGCCTAGACCCAATTTGACAATCAAATAAAAAGCTGGAGGTTTCAGCAACATCTCTTCAGCAATACTAATTGCTTCCTCACTTCTGTATTCATTGCATGTCCTTTGTTTGATGGTGAAAGCTTTTAAATCAGCCATTGCATCTTACCTGAAGGGTGCTTTGCAGTTGCTAAGTGTGGGTGTAGGGGATGATGATGTGACAAGGAGCTGTGCTGAGGAACTTGAAGTCTTCTGGGGCTTTATACTTCGATACTTGATGACTTTGATGTACCAAACAAAATTTGAAGGCTCTGCAGATAATGCTTCACTTTGTGGATAAAGGAATACAGACATCTCTTCCCATTTGTATGTTGTCCTTGTTCAGGACTTCTGAACTGTTTCCTTCTCTGTACATGTAGGATCTCCTCATGGAAGCTGCTTTTGGAACTAGATTCTGAGAGTTGTTTACTAGTTTCATTTTCAATTAAATTTGAATTTGCTCTGTGAAAGACATGAAGATGTACACAAGAGACTACTTAAATGGAGATGTGCAAAAAACCTGAATGCAATATTTGGATTGCTGTATGACACTTGAAAATGAAGACTTGGATGCTGTAGCTGCAGTAACTTGGCCCTTTGTATAGTGTGGTTGGCACAATTTTATGCTTATTTTATGGGACTCAGGACTAGATTTACGTTCCTGCTAAGATGTGGCCTGAGGGAGCAGAATAAGTCATGCTGTGGGCAAGTCCATACACTTATGGTTGGAGTGTACAAAGCCAGCTTGGACACTCCAGCCTGCACCAGAACTGCATCCAAGATCTCTATATCACAATTTTCCCAGCTCCCGTTTGTGTCATGGGGGGCCTTTTTGCCGCATGAGTTTAACAAAAGGCTGTGATGGGTTTGTGTATGTTTATTATGTCTCATTGATTAGTGTCTGTTCCAAAGACAGATTAATAATTAGCAAAACAAATTGCTGGAGAGGGGGTGTGTGCAGGGAGTGGTGCTGGTACTGTCTGTTGTGACATCTGGAAGAGATCCAACAAGGCAGGCAGCTGTCTGCCATATAGTTAGAATGAGGTTGGGTCAATGGTGCAGAGTGAGACTTCTTGTCTAGGAAAGGAAAAGAATAAGAGTTCAGAACAAAGAGAGAAGTGAAAATAAGAAAGCAAAAAAATTCCCCTGTTTTTAGGCTGTTGTTCCAAATGGGCAGTACTTTTAAAGTAATAGTTGGCTCCTGGGTTATGTATATTGGGAGAGAGCTTTCAAACAACTGCCTCGGTATCTCATGCTGTTCCTTTCCAGAATTTTACTTTTTTTTCAAAGGAATGTTTTCCCTCTCTGCTTGTTAACTATTTTCTGTGAGGAAAAACCCTAGTGGGCATTAATATAAAAAAAAAAAATCTTAGTCAAACTGTAATTTTAAGGGTTTGGATGGTGGGAATTACTTTTTGCTTCCCACCTAAAGTGATTTCAGGGCTTTTGCAGGCTGGGTGTACACCTTGGAGCTACCATGGCCCTCCAGTTAGGGGAAGCCTAGGGATGCAGGGAAGAACGTACCTGGAAGAGCCTTGTCTGTATGTGCCACTGCAGTTGTGCAGCACAACTGTGCCAGGTCTAGAAATGACACTGCACTGACAGGGGATTATTTGGGTTATAGAAGTGAATATTTCTGGGGCTGGAATGCACCGTGAAGGAGGGAGTAGACAGGGAACTCCACAGGGTTTTTTTTCTACCCTGTATTTTCTGCAAGAGAAAAGCAGACCTGAAGCATAGCTGCGACTAATGGGATCCTGAGCTGAACTTTGCAGCTTTCCCCTGTGATCCCCCAGCAGACTGACCGAAGCTCTGCTCTCGGAACTGCCTGATTTCAGGGTGTGTCATTGATTTGTTCTGGATGGTGGCAATTCCTCTGACTTCACTGCAGTTTTTAAAAAAGGAGGGGGGTTTGTGTTTTTCATCCATTACGAAATTGTGTTGACTGCATTGTCCTTGAAATATAAATGGTACATGTCCCCAGTTTTTGTTGAGGAGAAAACCAATCTAGCTTTAGTTCAGGAACTGCTAACTTGCTATCTTTTTATTCCCCACAAAAAATTCCTGAGTTCTGATTTCACAGAATTGGAGGTAAAATGTAGTTCTAATTTTAGAGCTGAAATTCTACCATATTAGTTATACAGGCACTGTTCATATCATGCTACAAAGAAAATGCAAGAACTTGAGTGTGCCTCTGTAGTTACTAAACGTTTGCCGTTGTGGATAAAATCGGAGGGAGGAGGAAAAGCCAGGCTGAGCCAGAGGGTGATCAAAAGTCCAAAAGGTCTCAGAAGGCGGTGTCCCTGGGAGAGTTTAAAAATGGGACACTGATGTCAAAGCCATTTTGGTGCTTTCAGATGTGCCATCCTCAGAGTTCAGGGACCCTGGAGCCAAAATGTATGGCATGAGTTGGGAGCAGTTTATAACTTCAGATTGTCACTTAATTTTCTTGTTGTTATTGTCATGCAGTTAAAGTAATGGCCATTGAGCTAAAAGATGAGGGGTTTTGATTGGATTTTTGGGTCTGTAATCGCTGCTATGATGTGACTGCCTGGAGGCAAGGACTTGCAAACTGATCTTTCCAATAGGAGGATTATAGCTGAGGAGGGAGTGCTGGGTTTAAAGAAAGAAAAGTTTAAAGCTGTCATATAGTGGTTTCCACTCAGATGAAAAAGCAGAGGATTATAAAGCTTTTGTAAAAAAATAAAAATTAAAAAAATATAGCATTGTTAAAGCACTAACAATGGAAAAATCGCTCTTAGGGAAAAAAAACCTCTTGGGACTTGCATTCTGAAAGGATGATTCCCCACAAGCAGAGGGTGAAGTGAGCTTCCAAAAGGCATGACAGACAGCTCTCAGGGCTGTGCATCTCTGAAATTTTGCTTCTGAGGGAAGTTTTTTCAGCTGAAGTGGTGGCTTTGTTACAGTTGTACAGGACTACTCTAAGCAATGTAGCCCCTCTGGTCTGCGTCTGGAGCTGGGGTCTTCATATACTTTGCAGGTTGTTTTTTCTGTACTTGTATTTTGGACCTTCACATTTCATGTAAAAAGGTCCCTCCTTTCACCCTTGTCAAGGCTTGGAGTTACCTTTTGCAGATGGAGGGGAGGTCAGGCTGCCTCGGGGTGGTTGCTGGGCACAGGGGACGTTGTGGCTGGGGTGGAGAAGTGCGAAGATGAGATGGAGGATATATAAACACAGAGGCATTTGAAAATGAGGGGAAATAACTTCCTTCTTTCCATATTCCTTTCGTGCTGCCTTAAGCCGTTGGGTAAGGAGAGGATTCAAATGTTCATTTCAGACCATTGATGCACTATCAGTTTAGCCCAAGTAGACAGAGCACTCAGGTACCTGAGATACAGAAACCCAGATTTGTTTCCTTGCTCTTTTTGTGTGATTTACCAAGAATTATGTGTATTTTATTATCCAAGTTTCTAAAGATCAATGGTATTGCACCATCTGAAGGTTTTTCACTGTTGGGCTCCATTGGGTCTCTGAGTAGCCTGTGTTTGACTTGGATCGAAATAAGGAGCAGTGTCACAGGCTTCCATACTCCCTGGTAAGGGCCAATGTATTTAGTCATGGTAAGTGTAAAACATTTCCATTTTGTGATTAAATTTGATTTCTGTACATCATAGTATTTTAAAATACCACCTTCATGATAACAGCTTCTTTCTGGAGCACGCCTGCATCAACTGGAAGGGTAATGACTATAACATTAATTGTTACAGAAAGAAATATTTTTTCACTAATTAGCAGAAATCAGTTAAATGAGATAAAGCTAGGTCACACAGTACTGCACAGCACGTGTGAGGCCAGGCTGTAACCCTTGGCTAAAACACGCACATGTCCACGTGTCGTGGTTTAGCTTGGCCCAGGTTTTTCTAGTGGGGGGGGGGACCACAAAGATGGCTCCTCTGTGAAGCTTCTCGAAGCCTTCACCATGTCCAGCTCTGAGGTGATGGACATGCTGCTGGCCAAGCCTGGGCCAATTAGAGATGTTGGTTACGCCTCTGTGAAGAACATATTTAAGACGAAATCAAAACAATGGGTGCACGCACTTTTCCTTAGCCAGAGGAGGAGGAGTAGGTGAGAGTATGTGAGGGAAAACAACATGGAGAGACCAAGGTCAGTGGAGAAAGAGGGGGAGGGGGAGCTCCAGGCGCCGGAGCTCTGCAGCCTCTGCAGGCCGTGGTGAGGCCCATGGTGAAGCAGGGGGTGCCCCTGCAGCCCATGGGGGCCCACGGGAAATGCTGAGATCCACTCGCCCATGCCGAAGCGAGTGGATACCCTGAAAGTGGCC
>VZRN01001519.1:405147-427299 GCA_013397935.1 Dasyornis broadbenti | reverse complement strand
TTTTTTTTTTTTTTCCAACCCTTAAACCTTGCTGTAGGGTGTTGAGAATTAGGAAGGTTTGACCTTGCTGGGAATGCATGAGTTTTCCTCCATGGGAGAGAGCTAATCCCAGTGGTGTTCAGCTGAGCAGCCAATACTCTCAGGGCACAGGTGCAGAGGGGTTAAAACACATTCATGTGCCCTGACTCATCCTGCCCAGCTGCTGTGGTCAAGCAGCTTTCTTGGCCACTAGCAAGGCTGTGAAGAGGCCTGTGGAGTAAAAACAGGCATAAAGAAAAGCCCCAAGACATGAGATGAGGGCAGTTTCTGCTGATTTCCCATACAGACATGATACCTCGTACCAAAATGTTTTGGTGTTCTGCACAGATATGGGACAGAGCATGGGATCAGTGCCCCTCTTCCTGGGGTTAGGGAAGAGTGCTCAGGTGGATAATTAAAAGGGTAGGTATTAGAATGGTGATATGCCAACTGACTGCACAGCTGATTAAAGCTTTAAGGGATGGATCAGATCAGATCCCAGACCAGAAATCTCACTAAAAAGCTTTGCATGGCTTTTTGTGGGAGCTATTGTCTCTTTTTCTGCATACAGGGTAGTGACACAGCTTTTGTTCTGTCCTGCAGGCAGTGGCTGTGGCTTTGAGCGGGCAGCATGGTCCAGCTCTGAATATTGCTGGCGTGGGACAGCAGCCTTTTGGCATGGCATAGTTCAGCATTTTGTTGTTGAGATTTCTCCTTTTGTAACTGCTGGTCACGTTGGTGGTGAAAGCAGTGCAGCTTTTAATGCAGACAAAAGCAATTCTTATGTGCTAGGCAAGTTTGAAATAGTTGGGTTTTCCCACGTTCTCTGGACTTCAGAGGTTAGCTGTGATTCCTGGCCCCCCACTCCTCCTCTAGTGGTCCCATTTTTCACTTTATGGATCAAATATTGCTTCTATTACCGTCATTTAGTTACTAGGGAAGGTACCTATGCTTTCTTTCCTTCCCTTTAACTGCCTTTTCTGTAGCTGTAATTTGACCTTACCACCTGCTTGGTAGTAAAGATGATGTGTAACCCTGAAAATAAAAGGTGAGTGATACTTTCCTTGTCTGTTCTTGTACAGGCAGGCTTAGGCAGCAGTGGCCATGGTGGGTGTCCTGTCTGCCTGCAGTCCTTGTTGGTTGCCTGGCAGAGCTCTCCTCCTGTTGGGTTTGGTAAGGGCAGAGCCCGGCTGATCCACAACCTACCTACCTTAGCCCTGGAGGTGCTTAAGAGCTTCTCGTTTCCCAAAAACACTGAAAACTTTGGTCTGAGTCAAACTGGCAGCTACTCCAGTAACAACATTTCCTGTCGCATGTGGGATCTGGGGGTTATCCCCTTGGAAGGACAGCTTGGTAATCAGGACCCTGGCAGAACTGCAGATGTGACAGAAAAACTGTAGGGACACCTTTGCATCTGTGCATCTTTGAGACCACAGCTGTTCGCAGTGCTGCACTCACACATTGCCTGCCCTCCTGTGAGAAGATCAAAGGTCAGCCCTGGGTGCTGGGAGCTGCAGGTCCGCTCCTGGTGCTTCTCAGATGGTGTCAAAGATGAACGATGGAGCTGAGTTTCAGGGATGCAGGTTGTGCGTGGTCCTGGCGCTGCACAGTGGAACGCACCCAGAAGCTGGGCTTGCCCTCAGTGTCTGTAGGGGGGATTCACAGCAAGTGCCTGTAGAGCTCTGGGCTTGCAGCTGCATCCTTGCACAGCTTTGGTTTAAGAGATTAATACGCTGTCAATGCTGAGAGGTCATGATTTGATTTAATTTATTTCACATTGAACTCATTAGCTGCTCTCTGTCATGCATATTTTTGAGCAGCAGTGAGCAAACTGTGATGTGGGTGCCAAGGATGTGTTAGCTGACATTGAGTAGTGTGTAAAAGAGTATGATGGGATGGACAGGAGGACACTTGCCAGCTCCTGACTTCCACTCAGTTTCCTCTGCAGACTTCACTGCCCATTTGGGGATGAAATGCAGGGTCTGGCACTTGAGTCTGCAGGGGTGCTTGACCCATCTTGAAGGTGTCATTAATGATATAAAGCAAGCATTCAACTGCAGTCATAATTTCCTTAGGCTAAGGACCTCCGTTTTGAATTCTTTGTGACATAATCTGTAAAGGTACGAAAGAAATTAATAAACTGAGTAAATCAGTAAGTCAGTAAATCTAATAGGGATTTAAGGTCTGCCCTCCCTTCATTGAGTTTGAGTAATGATGGTTATATATGGGTTTAAGCTGCCAAGTTTGGACTTGTATGCATACTGCTACTTCAAGCCTCATGTCCTGGCTTTTAGCTTCTGGTCCGGATCCAATACATTAGGATTAATATATGTATATTGGCAAGTGTAAACAGACCTTAAAGTATGGTAGATATTAGTGAAATACTGGTGTACTCTGTTCACAACTCTGTTTCATATATATGCATCAAGGTCTTGATTTTTAGATAAAATAGAATAACCTGGAGGAGGTGACAAGCTTTTATGTGCAGCAAATGGCTTTTGTGACCCATTTTGGAGAGAGCTGGAAGTTATGTGCCGGAGGCTGCTGGGCAATACTGTCTTCTTACTTAAAGAACTGACTTAGGAAGGTACAGAAGGAAGATAAGGAAAATGTATTAAGTAAGTTGAAAAAATGAAAGTGAAATGGCACAAAATATATAAATAATTTTGATGTGACAGATGTTTTCTTTATAGGAGTTCAACTGTTAGGTAGTTCAGATCACTGTTGCTTTGCTGAAGGCAAGTCTCTCTAGGTGGTAAATTGTCCTCAGTCCCTCCAAAGTTTATAAGTTCTTTTTTTAATTTCTCAGATGGTGAAAACAATCCTTCTTTCAAAATGAATTTTGCTTGTGGCAACTCCTCTAAGGCATCAACTTCAAGCATGGTCCAAAGCTAATTAAATCAAAGAGTATTGATTAAATAGCTGGCCTCATGCTTCGGCTTTGCGTTCTCCTTGCTTGAACAAGGGCCTGCCTTGAAACCCTGACGTCTGCTGATATGTTTAGAACTAGAGAGAGAAAGAAGAACTTATGCCTCTCTTCCCTTGCAAAGAAAAAGGCTTGAAAATTCGGGGGGGATTGAGGGGAGAAACATTTGGAGAGCAGGGTTAATGTCTAAACTGGGAGGTAGGCTGGGATTTTCAGGGGCCAGGAGAGCTGACAGCATCTTCCTCTGCTGTTAGCCAGCACATTTCCATAGTGTCCTTGCCAAAAACTTCCCCAAAGTGAGGGACTTTAGTCATAGCCACTACAAGAAGGGCTTTGTGAGTACAACGCTGCCCCTTGTCCCTTCTTGCTTTCTGGTGTCACAGGCAGCTTAGGCCAGCTCTGGCTTTGTGAACATGTAGTGTCTTACATGAAAAATACTGTAACAGCTGTATCAGGGTTATTCTGCTTGGTCAAATGAAAGATGAGTTTGCACACAGCACATGAGAAGGCAGAGCTGGTACTGGCTCAGTGCCTTTGAGGCAGTAAGGGGCTTTCTGTTTACCTGCAATGGAGTATGTGTGTTTTATGTACGTACAAGAAAGGTGCAAAATCCAGTAGGATACATCAGATTTAATCAAACTTTTGGAGTTTTTTATGATAACTGTAATGGTTTGGATAACCATTTTGCTTGATTTTTAACTATCCTATTTATTATTATTATTTATTAATATCTATATCATTGTTCTGCATTAAATGCCAAGCTTTATATCCTGTAGTATTTTAGATTTGACATGTATTTTGTTAATTACCCAGATCCCAGACTTTGACCTGGCACCTGAACTGCTGGTAACCAAATCAGTTGCCCAGCACACGGCAGAATTTTTGCATGTGTATGTGTTTCTGTATTTGATCAGTGTGAGAGCAAATATCCCAGACAAAGAAGAATTGTTCATGGGAGAGGAACTGCTTCAATATTTCAGGGTACAGGCTGTAGCAGTCTAATTTTAAGATTTTGCATGTAACAGATGAAGCTGTTAATAGCGCCTAGGCATCAAGATAGCACCAAAGAAAAAGGAGATAATCAACAGGTGCCCGTCCTTTGGTTTTGGTATTTTCCTGGTTTTGTTTTTGATACCTCAGTCCTAATGCATAATGGGGGTGGTGTCATCATTGTCATGGAAATGGGACGCAATGGTGATTAAAATGGATGTGGGTCTTCTGTTTCTGGGGTGTGTGTGGTTGCTGAAGTGTCTCTTCTTGTGCTCAGTGGCAATTTGCTGAGACTGTCCGATGTGTGTGACTTCCATGAGCACAGCCAATGGAGACTGTGTGTTTTGGTGCTTCTTATCTGAGTAAACACCAACAAATGGGATCCACAAAATGACTTTATCATTTAACACAAGGGCCTTGGGAAAGTGGTGCTGGTGGTGGATATTTCTGTCTTCAAAGAAGTTGGTATTATGCTGACTTGCTTTAATTTTGGCTGGTAGGGAGGGGGTGGACCCAAAACCTCCTTGCTGCAGAAGGAGGTGAGAAGAAAGTGGAAGCTGGAAGTCCCTTGGGCAGTTGTTGCTGTGCTTGGTGTCGGGGCTGAGGGCTCTTGTCCTGGCTGGCAGGAAGGAGAGTCTTGTGCCTCCCAGTGAACAGGGATGTGTCTCTAAAAAAAGACACTGTGCTCTGCTTGGCAAAGCTTTTTGAAGGGCTGTGAAGGAGCAGCCATGGCTCTGAGCCATCACTGTGCTCCAGGAAGGAAATCCTGGTCTTGCAGGGCAGGCAGCAAAATGCCCATTGACTTCTGGGGAGGGTGAGGGTTTGTCAGGGTTTTACTGCTAGAGGTGGGGGGTGGATGAGGGCATAGGACTGACTTAGGGCTGCTGTAGGGTTGCGGTGGCCGGGGAGGATTGAAAATAGCACTGTATTGAAGCACCCATGGCAGAGTTGCTTGGCATGCACATGTACAGTCTCGGCTTTGCATGTGGGCTGTCTTAATGCCCTTCTGTGTTGCCAAAGGAGGAGAAATGTCCTGCCACAGGGATGCGATCCAATCCCCTGCTTGTCCAACAAAGAAATTCTTGTTGCTGAACAAAAGTCTTTCTTAAGAAATATATATAGATGCCCAGAGTTTGAATTTATGCTTTTCTCCGTGGGATGAGTCACTGCATTGGTTTTTAATAGGGCCCCTCTGAATTTATGTGGCTGCTGCTCAGATTAAACTCCGAATCTGGTGTGTGAAACAAGATTCAGTAGTTGTGCTCTGCTGCTGTCCTGGCACTTGCAGAGAGTTGCTGGTTTAAGTCTGCTTCTGGCTTTTTCTGTGCAGATAGCAGTTTCTAAATACATTATGGAGCATCCTCCTTTCAGGTTACACTGACTGTCTGCATGTGTTGCTACTTGATAGTTTTTTTAAGCAAACATCAAATACCTGCTGTCTTGTTGGTTGTATTTCATTTCATTGAATTTAGTCTTATGTGAGAACATGCTGACAAGTCCAATCAATACAGTCATGAAAGTGTAGGAAGAGGAGGGGAAGGAAATCAGTTATATGACATGTTATAAGCTGATAAAAAAGTTGTGATGATTTGTAATGGTAATTTTTAGTTCCACCCCTCCCCCTGTCAGAACTTGCTTCCCTTTATTTTTTCCCCCCATAGTTGCTGCCAGGTTCTGCCCTGAAATTCAGAATTGTGATTTGTCACACCTTTGGAGCAAGAGGTGTCAATTACCTTGGGGAGGGAAGTGAGCTGGAAGAGCTGGGTGGTTTGGGTGCGGCAGGCTGTGGAGGAGAAGCAGGAGAGGAAGGGGGCTTGGGATTGCTGGTGGTGCTGAGCCCTCAGATGCATCCCTGCTGGTCTCTTCTCTAAGTAAACCTGCATGTAAAGCAGATAAATAGAAGTCAGAAGGGGAGAGAAAATTTCTTTTCCTATTATGCTGTTGCCTTTGACTTTCTTTACTTTTTTTTTTTTTTGAGAAGCAAAGGCTTATCTGCCAAGTAAACCCACACTTTAAGAAGCAGGGACGGGCAGGAACTCTTGGAATTAAAATTTGTGAACCTTGCAGTCTGCTTCTCTGCCCTTTGCATATCTTGTGGGGCTTTGTAAACTTTGTTTTGCTTGACAGCCTGTCTGCATCTATGAGGGAGGGTTTGCCTCTGGCTAGTGTGCCGTTTGCATTAAATTAAGCAATCCCCACTTCTCTGTCCTGTGAAAGTTGAACTGGAACAGCTGTACAGCTCATCTGTAGTACAGCAACATTTTTTTTTACCCTCTTTACTTTTTTTACTGCTGCTTTTGTTTTTATTTTCAGTGTCTTCTCTTGTGTGTATCTTCTGTCCCCTCACGCTATCTGTCACTGTTAAATATTCAAACTCTTGATCTGCACATGGGCCAGAAATCATTATTGCTTTGAACTTAAAAATGAATTAAGTGAATTCCCACATCCACCGCAGGAAAGGAAAATATTCAGTTTGAAATATAATTTGGAGCCTATAGGAAAATGCATCTGATGAAGTTTGTGCTAATTCTATAGCTTCAGTACCACAGCACCAGCTCTGTTATCATCAAGAGTATTGAGTGTAAGCTCTGTATTTTCATAGTAACTGAGTATGGCTAATTAGTTTGAAGGCTCTTTGAAGAAGCCGATGTATTGACTAAATAAGCTCTTATTTTTCAAAGCAACTAAAAGGCATTCTTAATTTACAGAGCAGATAGTTGTAAAACTGCCTTCGGTTTGCATACTAGGAGCCAGTGTGAAGCCTGAGTGTGCTTGGAGTCAGGTTTACTCCAGCACCGTGTGCCAGGGTTGGTGTCAGTGTGCTTCAGGGAGGTTTCTGGGTCTTTGGCACAGTAGCACAGCATAAATGTGTGCGACTGGGCTGGATGTGTCCAGGAGGAGGATGTCATGTAATGACTGCCTCTGCATCGCTGAAATCAGGGGCAGAATTACCAGTCTATTCTCTGTTTGCAGGCAGGTTGGATCCAATAATGAAGAGCAGCTTTGAGTTTCTAACCAGATGACATGGCTAATCCTAAGGCATGTGTAAAGCGGCCATAGTTATTAGGAGATTTGTGGCTTTGAAAGTTCGGATTCCCTTAGTGCAGTTTGTTAATGGCAAGGATTTGCGGTAAGTGAATAATACATGAAAGTCATCAAAAGGCTTACAGGGGATTTCTTGTGACGTGGTGCTGGTCTGTCTTGTGCCAGACCTGCAGATTTCTGGGTGGATCGTAAAATCTAAAAAAAGAAAAAAAAAAAAGGAGGGCAGTCATTCCTGTTTTGTGCTACTTTGGGTGATCAAATTGATTGTGTGATGCATTGGGAAGTACAGCTACAGTGCAGAGTGATGGCTGCTTAATTCCCTTGTCTCCAGCTTTTCCATGTGCCAGCAATGCCCCGACAGCAAAACAGACCCTTCATAGCCCCAGGGTCTGGCAGCTGGGGGAGAAGGGATGCCCTTGGCCATCTTCCCTTCTGCATTGTGCAAGGTGAGCAGGGCTGGTGCTACACCTTCTCACCATCTGGCACAGCTCTTCACTGGGCTCCCAAGGGTATTCCCATGTGTAATGCCTCTGGTACCACAGCACCAAGCATTTCCTACAAGCCAGGAGCAGCTGGGCAGAAACCCCAATGGGCTCCGCAATTCTGGGTGATGCCTCTCCTGTGGGACTGTCCACCCTGCTTAGACAGGAGGGTGTCCCAGTGTTTGTGCCAGGGACTCCTCTCCACTGAGGTGTTGCGAGGTGATGCCTGCCCTTACCAGCTTCTGTGGTCGTAGATTTGGTCCTGACTGGTCACTGGGCTGGTGCACCTGCGGTCACCTTTTGGGTCAGTCCCTGCTCAGAGGCCAGGTCAGGGCTGCAGGCAGGTCCTTCCTGAGTCCATGAGAAACAGATATCAATGAACAACCTTCCCTGTTGTCACGAATGAGGGAGCTGTGAGGCAGAAAAATGTCAGGCAGAAATGTTGTGGGGTGGCATCTTGACATGGGATGAAGCGGGAGAGCTTGCTATCTTAATTTGTTTTATTTAAAAAAACAAAAAAAATGGTATTTAACTCTGCTGTCATGTTCCAAGTTGAATTGCACCTGTGTTATATTTGGCATCATCTAATGAAGCTACAACTTGGGGCAAATCCTGATTAGTTTTGGCTATAGAAGTAGCTGGCAAAGATGGATTTGATGCTGGGAAAAGCCACTTATGTGAACAGCTGCAGAAAGCAGAGTCCCATCCACCCTCCTGGCTGTTGTAATAATCTTCACTTTCAGGGGTGCTGGTGGGGACTGTCCCAAGGCAGTTTCTGGTGTTTTACTCACTATTGTGGCCTGCCAGAGGGGTGCTCATGTGTTTTGTAGCTGGAAGAGTGGTTACAACAGGCTGCAAAATCTGTATTAAATCCAGAAATTCCACTGTGTGCAAAGCATTTGTTGGGAAGTTGAAGTCATCTTCAAGCTCTAATCCATGGGCTCTCCAAGGAGGGCACGTCTGTTTTGTTTGTGTTGCAAAACCAAGTGAAAGTTAGGAAATGTTTATGGCTACTGCCATGTGTGTTCCTTAATTCTTCTCCCTTTTGGCTTCATTCAAACTCACTGTGGTAAAAAACAGAAAGTGAGGATGTAATTAGAAGCTGGTTTATTATGTGAGGATCCAAGGAAAGAGGCAAACTCCATACAGGCAGATAGGCACATGTAAATCTTGCATAGTTCAATTCTTGCGTTTGCAGGCTGTTTTGTTGCACAGACCTGGCTGTAGTTCCTAAATATACTTGAGCATTGGATTTTGGGGATGTGCAGTGTTGGTGGAGGTGTCATCGTGGGGGTGGTTGTCGCTCGAGCAGGGTTGATTATCTCACCTGGGTCGGTGACAGCCTCAGCAAGTTGGTAAATGCTGTTGTTTTGCTGGTGTTTTGCTTCTGCCTGGGAATCCTGAGCACCCGTCAGTGAAGTGCCTGAATTCAAGGTATGCACTTGCCTGGGCAGAGGTAACCTCAGCCCCGTTACTGGGCAGCTTGCTGGGAAATGTTTGTTCTCACGGGGAATTGTTAAACTGAATGAGTATCAGCACAGCTTGCTTGTTTTAGAGAGGGTGAGTTCTTTATTCTGGCCAGAAAGCAGGAATATCAAAGATGTTTTAGGCAGTGGGAGAGAGAAAGGGTTTGGTGTGACTGATGGAAACTATTGAGCAAGAGATGGTGCTTTGTGCAGGGTTATTATGGTTGGAAACCTGTCGCAGCATGCAGGGGAAGCACAGTTCAGCAAGCCCATAGTCAGAGCTGAAAGCAGTTCATCCCCAGGATTTACTGTGTGCAGCCTGTCCCCACCGCAGAAAGCAAAACAGCGATGTTAAATAGCTAAATAAACCTCCTGTTCCCGCAGGCAATGGCCCTCAAAAGGCAAAATTATCCTTTGCGAGAGTGGGTGCAAATGAAAGGTGGGTGCAAATGAAAGGCGATGCTAATGGCCTAGCAGGGAGGGCTGAGTCTGGGCTGCCTGTGAGTACCATGGTGGTGGGTGATGGCATCACCTGGGTGTGTTGACAGTCTCACCATTTGTGGAAAATTCACTCCTTTTCCCTTCTTCCTCAGGCCTGGCCATCCTGAAGTCACAAAAAGTAATGAATGTGGGGGTTTGTTTGTATGAGTTCAGACCCTTCTCCACCTGTTAAGGTTTCTTGCAGTGTTGTCAGATCATCCTTTACAACTTTTCCCCTGCTCCAATGGAGGGTTCAGTTTTCTATTTTGCTGTTAGCGGAGAGCTGAATTTCTCATCTCAAATACATGTTTCTGGCTTTGTGAACTTTGTGGTCAAATTGCAAGATTTGGGAATGCTGAATAACACATATTGCTCCCCCCAGAAAGGAGGAAGCAGCTGATGGAAGTAGCTACTGTTTTCAGTATTAGGAAGAATCCTGGAAAATGCTCAAAGCTGAGTGGTCTTCTGAAGGCAAGTAGCCCTTGCTGCTAGAATTGACCCCCTCAAATAAATCTGAGAGCTGTGAATTTGTTCCTTCCCTATCTGCCCCCCAGCAGTTGCAGGGTTATTTGAAGCCTGGCTTCTCTCTGTTAATAGGGCTTCTCTCAGGAACTCAAGTGAGCCTGCAATAGCATTGGAAATAAGTCTGTTCTAACCCAGCATACAGCTTCCTGCTGTAAAACAGACTTGATTAAATTTTCTGGCTCTCATTTTCATCGCTTGCAGACATCCAAACCTTCACTTCTCAGTGGAAAAAGGTATGTTGGGAATTACAACTAATGGTAAAACCTAAATAATGTGATTTGCCAAAACAATGTTGCAGAGATTGTTACTTTGTTTTGTTTCATATTTTTTTTATTTCTTCACCCATTTAAAATACCACTGTAAAACTTTGCTGCTGGAATAAAAGCTGTTTCAGTGAGATGTGTTTGTTCTCTTACCTTTGGGCATTTGTGATGATTTCTGCATGGGCAAAAATGTTTTATCCCAAAGGAATGATCTCACCTCCCAGGAACAGCCTGTGCCTGCCAGGAGCACTTCCACGTGCTCTTGTAGCAGTGCTGGTTGGGGACAGATTCGGACCCCATGGTCTTTCAGCTCTCCCACCAGTAGGCTTGGCATCAGGGGGTCATCACATTCATATGTGGAAATTTTTGTGGCACCCTGCCTGGCAGCTATGTCTGTGCAAAAATCCTGGATTATGGTAAAGATTATCTTTTGTGCTGAACTTCTCATTCAATTTTGGGTAGAAACCATTTCTCTCCAGTTAAATCTATTCCTGGCTGTCACCGCTTCCTGGTGCGATTTGAAACCGGGGGCAGAATTAGATAAAAGATTTGCAGGGAGGAAGAGGGAAGGATGTGAGCTGGATGCTTAGAAAGAGGTTGTTTTAGAGGGGGATCCTAAAATAGCATGGAGGAAAGGCAGGAAGCCATGGAAATAGGGTGGTGGGGTGGTGAGGCGTAAACAGAGCGACAAGATTTGAAAATTCAGGGTGAAGTGGCAGCAGCATCACACACTGGATGTACTTTGTACATGGGTCACACGTGGATGGCTTTTGACCCTCTTCCTTCTTCCTTCTTGTGAGGCATGTATGCTTTCACGTTGGGTGGTTTATTTTGGACAGTGCTCTCAGGCACATGGTGTGATTCTTGGGATTGTCCTGTGCGGGACCAGGAGTTGCGCTCGAGGATCCTGGTGGGTCCTTTCCAACTCGGGAAACTGGAAAGTTTCAACTCAGAGCGTTCTATGATTCTTCTTCATGTTTTGCAAATGTGAACTTGTTTGGGCTTTCCAGGATGGAGTGAGTCTTATACTTTGGTAGGAACAATATGTCATCCAGGAATGAGCATGTCCCCTCTGGGTTTCCAGAGGAACAGAAATTGATGTGTTGTTTGGTAAAAGCATAGAAGAGATATAAAACTCAACCTCCCTCTTAAGTGCTCAGTGAGACAGCAATTGCACAGAGGACCATTGGGAACTGGGAGCAGTTGCACAGGACAATGTTTGGAGCTTCCAGGTGTGTGTATTCTGAAGAAAGTCATGGTAGTGGGAGAGACTGTGTCTGAACAGCAGTAACACAGCATGGGTCAAGGGGCAACGGCAGGTGCTAATGCTCCTGTGAAACTTGGTATCATTTGAGCCTGCTACGGAAAAAGTAGGAAACCACTTTTTGTAATTTTTAAACTGGTAACTAGCCACTTTAAATTGTTTAGTATATTGTAACTGGAAATGGTATTTGTGAGCATGGCTGTGTATCCAGCTAAACCTCCATTTGCAGCAGAGCTATGAACTAACAAGTTGGAGCATTCAGTGCCTGGATGGTTTGGATTAGACCACTTCTGTTTGTGTACTCTGCCACTAACCAAGGAACAAAGAGAATTTGTCCCCTTAACACCCATCAGTCTGTCTCTAGGACCCAAACCTATTTCTGTCTACTGTGGCTTGTAAATGCAGATGTGGGAGTTGCATGTTCAGTAAGATCAGGACCTCTGTAAAGCTCAAGTCCAAAATCTCTGCAGTCTGAATGCAGCATCACTGCTCTGCCCTGCTATCACAGCCATACATCACCAAATCCCAAAGGATTTTGTGATGCCTGCAGTTGCAAAATCTGTTAGGTTTAGGATGTCCGTCAGAGTTTTGGGGATTCCTTAGGTGTGGAGAAGCTATGCAGGTCCTCAGGTTGTCCTGTTCAGATGTTTGTTCTGGGAGGGGAGAAGGATCAGTATAGCCATTCACATCCTTTGTCCATGTGCAGTGTATTTTGGAGGTCCCTGCTCTGTTTGTTGCTCTCCCAAAGCCCTGGATATGCTTCTGAAGTATCTCAACAACATGCAGGGCAGAGCTGTGTGGGGTTTGTGCTGTGCCAGCATAATTGAAATGATGCAGCCTGTCTCCTCTCCACACCTGCGATGGGGACGTGATTCAGCTGGGCTTCCTTGTCTGCGGCGAGGATGCCTATCCTTTGGATTTTAAAAATGTGAGGTGTGAATGCCATGCAGACTAAGCCAGACACTGCTCCTGCCTGCACGGTTTGTGTGCCTCCCTTGCCCTGGGCTGTGGTCATACGCGCCTCTCAGCCCTGTGTGGGTGGGGGCTGTTGAGGGATGCAGAAGCAGGGACCCCTGACTCTCCCAGCCTTCTCCTGTCCCTGCCTCTGCTCCACTGGGACCAGATGAGGGTATTGGACAGTGTTTAAAATCCCATCTTAGGGACTGAGTTTCTGAAAATTTGCTGTGACTGAATTAGTTTCAAGCTGGATTGGTTCCCTCCTTGGGTTCATTTGTACTGTTGCCCATATGACTGTGTCAGCACCTGAGCAGGCAGGATACGAGATGGGAGGAAATCTGTGGTTCTGTTTGGTGTAGGCTGATCCCAGATGTAAGGTAATTGTGAAACTGCAATATTTAAAGCCACTGGCTTCACCACCTCAGACCTTGCAGCAACTCTGTGGGATGCCATGTTGTTGGCCCTATCTTTCCATGGAAAGACTTGCCTGGGGTGCTGTCAGGGATGTGGAGCACAGGAAGAGGAAAGGAATTCAGTCTTCCCAAATTCAAAGCCACCTCATTGTGTTGATACCAGGTGGAGTGAGGTGTCTCACCAGGCTTTGACTTGGTCCTGTGTTGCAATTCCATATTACAACAAAAGCTGTAGGCAGACAGGGAGTCCACGAAAGTAGTGCAGCAATCCTCCCTCCACTCCTTTTTTGCCACTCCTGAGAGTTCAGGATTTCACAGTGTGTAAGGAGGTCTTGCCCACGGCCTCCTGGCAACCTTACCGAATATACCTTGAAATTTAACTTCCAAAGGTGTTTTTTCTTTAAAATTTCAGTAAGTCTAGTTATATTCTTTGCTGTAAATTTAATTGTGAAAAACATGCCATAGACAAAAATACTGGATTCAGAGTTTAGTTTTTCAGAAAGCTGCTGGTTTGGCTATCCTGAGAAAAAACTGATGTGCCAGTTAGAGAGCCACGGCCTCTGTGAGACTTGGAGAGTTGCTGCTTAACCTTGGCCACAAGCTGAGGGCTGAGGGTTACTCATCCTGAAAAGGGAGATGGGAGCACCTTCTGTGTTCGCTGGGCTGTTTAAACGCACTCCCTAGGTGTGATTAGTAGCTGAGCTCTGTGACTGACTTTTCCTTTGCTGTTTCTGCCATTCCTCATGTTTATTAAGGGAGACAGAGAACATTGTGTCCCTTTTGTGTGCCATTGCCTGCAGAGCCTGGGGCAGGAAAGGGCTTGTTGGTGATGAGATATCGGATCACGCTCATTCCTAGTGTGCTGCAGCTCTCTGCCCAAGACTGTGTTGAAGTAACAGCCAGATTTACCAACACCATTGCTTTCTGCTGAGATAAAGTATGGCTGGAGAGCTTAGTCCTCCCAGGAGGTGGATGAGAGGGCTGGCCATGGGGTGTCTTGCAGCTCTGAGGCAGTGGAACCTCTTGCAAGCTCAGATAAAGCAAGGTTTGCCCGGGACTTCGTGGGTTGGTGTTTCCCTCTGCCTGCAGGCATTAAGGCAGGCGTGACTCCTGGCTGAAGGCGTGGCAATCTGTGTACAGCTCCCATTGGTGCTTGCCAAAATCAGTCCTTGTGGGTTGGATGTTCTTGCGAAGTGATGGCAGTGAGGTGAGGGTTTCATCAGGATCCATGTGTCCTTCCATCAGTCACTATCTGTTAGTCATTAATTTGCCATACCTGAAAAGCAAGTTAACTCATTTGCAGGTGTCATGGAGAAATGGTTTGTTAAGTTTAGCTTTTAAAATCTCCCTTGGGGCTGGAGGTTTCAGTTCTGCAAGGATCTGCACTGCCCTTCATCTTTCCAGCCTAAGGAAGATTGAGTTTCAAGACATTTTACCATGCCAAAGGCCTTCAGAGAAGAGCATAAAAATTACTGGTCTGTCTGTCCTGCAAAGGACATTATAGGTCCCGGAAGGGCTAGGTGGGGGCTCTGACAGATGATGTCTCAACTGAGGTTTTTGCTCCATGTCTTGGTGCACTGCACAATGGGCTGGCTGGCCAAATGTCAGTGATACTCTGTGTGTATCATTTCCAAAGCAGTTTCTGACCTATCAGAGTGAAGGTTTCTGGAGAAATGCTAAATAGTATTATTAGTGTAAAATAAACATACTTCAATATTTCTGACCCTAAAGTGGATCCAGATGATTTCTTATGGCTGCTGGATCTGCTTTGGTTTTTCCATGGCTCAGTGTGGCTGTCTGCATTTGTTCAAGTGAGATAGGATGTGACAGAGAGCTTGTCACAGCATGCTCTTGTCAAGTCAGTAAACCTTTATATTTATATATGCACACACTCAAATTTATATATATAAAAATGAAAAAATTACTGTCTTAGTCTAAGACACTATTTCTGAGTCTGACACTTCGCATGTGTGCCAAGGAAGTTGGAATAAACTCAGTGAGTTTATCACTTTTCATGATCACAGCAGTCAGTTCAGCTGTGTAGGGGAGAAATGAGATTTGGATGAATAACTCAAAATAGTCTCCCAAGGAAGTGAACGTATGTCTCTGTCTTTATAGCTCTGATACAAAAACGGTATTAAACGCCCCTTGATACCAGCTACAGGTTGCATTTTCCACCCTGTGGTTGAGCTTTGCAAGAGGTAGCTTTCCAGCTCTGTTTTGAGTGTAAAACAATTTTCCTTTGGTTTTAAGGGTTATTAACGTTTTCATGGTTTCTCTATAACAGAGAAAAGCAAGTCTTCCTTCCTGCTTAAGAGTTACATGTTATATGGGTTGGGGTTTTACCAGCACTGGTGTCAGGATGAGATCGAAGCAGCAGGAGCAGCTGGGTGGTCCTTCCTTCTGAGCATGCCAGTGGGAAATGTTTCCAAGCCAGTATTTCAGTGATTTTTTTTTTTTTTCAGATCCTTTTTTAGATCCTTTAGATTTTTTATGTGGAGATGATGCTGCAGTGTCTGAGGGGACTCCCAGCTGTGCCAGGGAGACTTGACATGACCTTGCAAAGACTGGAAAATACAGAAGGTGTGGATGGGTGTTCCGCTCGTAAAATGTTTTGGTTTGGTAACTGTTACTAACAGATGTATGATCACCTACTAAAATCCCTTGCATTCTTAAAATCAGTAATAATAGGATTTGTTATGTGTTGTGATTCGGTGGCAGCTGGAGTATCTGCCCAAGGTTTCTTAGCTGGTGTATGAAATCCAAGGCTTTCACCACAACCTGTTCCATCCCCTGCAAACCAAAGAGAGAAACAGAGATTCTCGTTTTTCAATAAATTTGAATCAATCAAAGCTGAATTAGGGATGATTTTTTTCAATACACCTTTTCCATCCAAGCTGAAGTTTGTGTTCAAACTAAGTTGCAGCTGATTCCCCACATGTATGCAGAGAACTGCTGCATATGCTCATGAGCTCTGATCCTGCCCTGCCTGAGACACTGTTGGTGTATTGATTGCTAAAATCACTGTGAGTGCTCTACAGAGACCAAATCTAAAAAAAAAAAAAAAAAGGCTTGTCTGCATTGCACACATTAAACCCCTTGAGAAGGGGGATTTTGGGGCCTGTCTATCTTTTTGCAGTTTTCTGCTATCCAGAGACTGTATAATTACATTTTATTGAGTCCATCCTGCTATTCCCTTCTGGCATGGGATGCTTCTGGATTGATACAAAGCAATTTAAAATCTGAAGATTCTCACTCATTTGATACAACCTTACATGTTCTTTGTACAGTGTTGAGATGTGGCTGTGCTTCCCTGGTGTTTTTTGGCTTCTTACTTAAACAGGAAAGAAATGACAAAGGAAAAGGAAACCAGCTAAGTAGGTGGCACATACTTAGCAGAAATTACAGGTGGCTCAGGCTCTCTGGTTATCATCCCTATCTTGGGAGGGCAATACAATAAAATGACCGCAATTTCTTAGTATATTATTTTCTTCTCTCTTCCTAGCTTGTGGTATTAGTTTAGCGTTATATCAGTGCTGGTTTTCCTGGCCTTTGGTTTGAAACAAACTCTTGAGATAATGATGCCACTTATTGCATCACTGGTCCCAGCAGGACTTAGCCTGCCCGGAAATACCTGACATCATCTGGTGTATGCAGTGACTTGCTGCCATGCAAAGGTAATTGCTCACTGACCCAGAGAATACTTTTTTTTAAATGGAAACTTACTGTGTTTTTTGAACTGCTGAGAAGTACTCAAGAAGACATAAACCCATGAGTTACTACAGGCTACATGCCTGGTACATGCAGGCCATCTCAACATATGGAGTAAATCAGCACAGCTCCACTGACTTCAGTGCAGCTGCATCTATTACCACTCGCTGTAACCCTGCTCCAGACTGGAGGGATGGTTGTGTATGAAGAGTGGATAGGAAAAAACCCTCCGTTTCTTCTTACAGCTTTACACTTTATGAATAGAATAAATGTGCCGTGAGTGGAGGTGAAATAGTAAATTATTTTTGCCTCTCTAGAATTACTTTATTTGGACATACGCTAAGTTCCCTCTTGTTCCCCTTACTTCCTAAATCAAGTAGTTGATATGCATGCACTTGGTTGCTGGCACTAAAAAATACATCAGTAATTAGTTCAGAGATTGGTGTTTCAAAAAGCCCCATATAGATGCACCTGCACAGAAACAAGTCAGGCAGACTTGACTGCGTAAAGACAGGGTGGGCAGCACCCACGTAAGCTATGGGAAGAGGAGCTGCTTTCCTGTTTCCACGTGCCAGGAGAAGCAGTGCTATCAGGCTTATGTGTGACGGATCAGAGTGCAGTGGTATTGCTGCAAGCAAAAGTCATGAATTTTAATCAACTTTACTGGCTGCCTTGAAATTTGAGTTGAAAGATAAATGTGAAAAACAGCAGCCCATATTGTTTCTGGAACAGAACTGCCCCTTTTCAGTTGATTAAAAGAATTTTTCTTTTAACTTGATAATCAAAAATACTTCCATCTTAGTTCAGGATATTTTTTTTTAGGCTAATCCTTCAGGTCCTGCCAGCTTCATGTGCCTCCCAGAGCCAAGTGTCACCTTGTGGCCACCCAGACAGTTGACCTTTGCTGCAGAGACTCCTCTGCCGCTGGGGCTTGTTGGCTGTCTGCTTTCAGCCGTTTAGAAAAAGATTGGTTTAGGACTTTATTTAAATATTCTTTATGTCTGGGAAAGGGGGAGGGAAAAAAAGATTGCCTGGTGAAAACTGAAAGGACTGTCCAGGGAGTTGGAGATCAGTTTATATTCATTGGGAACTTTGATACAGCCAGCATACTTGTCCTTCCTGTCTGTTGCTCCAGGGCTGCTTTTAAGTTTATTTAGTTGTGGTATTTATTTGAACATCGCTCTTCCTAATTAGATATTAGTGATTTGAATGCCAGAGTTTTCTGTGGGGGACATTGAAGCTTTGGGAAGAAGTGGAGTGAAAATATCAGCTCTTGTCTCTGGACAGAAACACACACCCGTTGTGTTATTTCCAGTCACTGCCAGGCTGGTCTGGATTACTTTGAGTATTTGAGAGTGCTTTCCTCACTCCTTTGCTTCAGGGGTTATCATAGCTGCTTTTCCTGTTTTGCCATTAAGTCACCTCTGTGCAGGATTAAGTTTGAAGGGTTTTATTTAAGGCCAAACAACTTTTAAGAAAGGGAAAGGGAAAATAAGCCTTACAAGCAGCAGGGAGGGAAAAAACTTGGTGGCAGGCTCCTGAGTAGTTCCTCCTCTCTCAAGCACAAGTGCTGTGCTGTTTTCTCTTAGGGTTTTCTGTGGTTCAACTCCACATCTAGTTTCTCATCTCCTCTAAAAGCTGTAGGTTCATCAACTGCTCTGTATTAGTGAAGAGCTCATTGCAGCAGAGGCTTGTGTGATGCTCTGGAAATTCCTGCTCTCTTCACTAGTGAGAAGTGCAATATAGTTTTGGGGCCTTAATTAGTGTGAAAGAGCACATACAAACCTGCTACGTACAAATTCCAGCTTGTTTGTACTCTTAGTTGGTTACACCCTTGGCTCAGAACCCAAATATTTCAAGAATTTGGGTTGAGGTATATTCTTTCCTAAAAGAGGCATGAAGTTAGATTCCCCTTTTGCATCAATGGGTGCAGTTTCTGTAAGGTCACAGAGGGTTTGTTTGTTGCAGAAATGTTAATTCCTCCAAGGCATGGCCAGAGACTTTAGGAGCAGAGGTCATGCTTTGGTCTGGTAGGACCAAACAGGGACTTGGCCCCTGTTTTTGATTGGAATATGCTTGCTATGAAGGAAACCCACCTGATTTCCATGTCCCTTTAAAGCAGTTGGGATGCCTTGTAGTGCCATGCTTTGCTGTACTGGGGCCTCTGATGCTGTGCCTGCTTACCCTAGTGGCTGATTTTTTTGTTTTCCCTGAGGCCTTCAAAGCATGTATGAATGCTGAAGCAGAAGATTAGTAGCAGTAAGGAGACTCGTTTCAGATGCAGATGCTCTATGGGCTGCTGCAGAAATGAAGCCTGCCTGATTTTCATTTTTTTTTTTTTGGAAAATATTTATTTGTTTTAATACTCTGCTAGAAACACTCTCTACTTGGTTTTGCTTTCTCCACCTTTCCATGTTGCTGCACTGCAGGTATGGAGGTCAGGGTCGTGGGAATGGGTGGCATTTACCAGCTGTCATGTTATGCTGTGGTGGGATCAGCTTGGGCGGCTGCTAGGGCTGTTACTGATTTGTGGTATTTTCTTCCAATACTGAGGAAAGAGAGCATTTGACAATGCTTTGAGTTATCCTGACACATCTGTACATCAGGTAATCAGCTGGCTGAGATGGTGCACGAACATCATGGGGTGCAGTGTGTTGGGATGCTGGCGTGGAGTGTGGGTGCTGCAGGTCAGTGGTCAGTGATCCTCACGCATCCCTTGCCTTGCAGTTACCTGGCCGAGCAGTGCTGGAATGGCGGCTTCGTCTACCTGATCATGTTGCGCCGCATCAAGCGCAAAGCCCCTCTGCCTCCCTCCAACGGCAACAACAGCAACAGCTGTGACCCCAAAGCCAAGCCCAGCCCTGAGCCGGGAGACAGAGCCGCTCAAAATGGGAAAAGGACCAGGAAGTTCGGAGTCATCACCAGGACACCGGGCAGCAAGGACAGCAAGGAGAAGCTGGGCTCGGAGCACGGGAACGGGCACTGCACCCCGATGGAGGTGGAGATTGCTCAGCCGGAGACCTCTGAAGCAGAAAGCAATGGGGAAGAGCAGCACCAGGGCACCGGGGGACCATACCGGGCCCAGCTGTCAGATGGTGGCATGCCAGACATTGGGGACCAGGCTGCCCAGGTATGTTTGCTTTGGTTCTTCTAGAGAAGGAAGGAGCAGGTGTGCAAGCAAATTAAGTTGATTTCTCAAGCAATTCTCTGGTTTCAGTGCTCTGGCCTTGGGCTGAGCCTGTAGGTGACAATATGAGCTGTCCAGGCACCCAGCTGTGGGATGCAGTTTAAAACACGGGAAGGCAGGAGGATTGGAGAGTTAAATAATAGTTGTTGGAAACCTCTGTCATACTCCATCTCTGATGGAGGGGATTGTCCTTCCATCTCTTGTGCTGTCAGGGTTGACCTCAGGATTTTTTGTTGACACAACTAATGACCCTACAACACTGTAGCAGGAGGTGTCAGTAGAAGATGGTAATTTTGTCCTTTGGGGCTTCATTTTTAGCTCTGCCTGGACTTGATGTCACCTTACAGCTCATGTTAACATTGGGATTGAAGCTTCCCTTTTTAATGCACCAGAACACATTGCATGTATTTGTGTTACGAAACTTGTTTGCCCAGTATCTGGGAGCCACATGGAAGTAATTGTGGGTTTTGCTCAGAGTTGATGAGATGGACAATTTGTTAATGTTTGGGATGACATTGGGATCGGGGCTTTCATTGCTTTTCTCTTCATCCTAATGGAGATCTTGGGGTTTGTTGCCTGTCTAGAATTGCAGCGTTGCTGGATGAAGGAAAATAACGCAAGCCTTGATCGGGTTTCAGTATGCATCTATCACCAGAAGCACTGTCTGCCAATCTTTCCAGAGGCACTGATAGTATAAACAGATGAAGGCTGCTTTTGTTGGGCTTGGGGCTGGCTGCAGCAGCTGGTTTTGGTTTTAAGACTTCAAAGCTTCAAAGCACTATGAGTGGACATCTCATCACTAAATTCTGTTGAGAAGAGCATGGGTTTAAATGTGCCCTCTGAATTAGCGCTCGTCAGCACTACTCCAGGGTAGTGATGATCGTGGTTGTGAAGTTACACTAATTTAATTTAAAGTACATCGTAGGAGCTAAAAGCTAAATTTAAAAAAACCTCTGGTTTTTAAAGAAGTGTAATTGCAAAAACTTGCTTTTCACATCAGTGAGACACATTGGATTTTATGGTGCAACAGAAAGGGTAGAGTGTTTGTATACTGTTCTTGCAAGCCTCATAATTGCAGTCATTCTGAAAGAAAGCATTAAAAGCTTAAAAAAATATATATGAATCATTTGATATTTTGAAAGCTCCGGTCCATATAAGAACTTCTTGAATCTGTTCTGAAGATTGTCTAATTAAACACATGTTTATAAATGAAGTTGATCAGACTTTTTTTTGACGTGGAAAGCCAAATATACATATATATATATATGTTAAGAAAGAGAAACTCTTGATCCAGAGCCATCTCGTGCTAGTGCTACCTTGATGTTTTGAATCATTTTGATCTGAGGAGTAAATTGTTAAATTCAGAACATATATGTATCAATGTGAGCAATAAATACATTTTTAATGCAAAGCACATGCAAGACAGCTTTGTAAAATGTAAAAACATAGCCGAGGCTCTGGAAAAATTCAAGAGCTATAATGTGTTCAGTTGTGGTGTAGTGTCATTTAGTAAAATTGCTTCTCAGATCTTTTTGGTTTTTTTATTTCCTCCCTCATCCCCCTTAATATTTTGCTAAGATATATGACCTCCGTCTGTGTCAGTACTAATTACATTTTCCTGACATTTGAATGAGGAGAAATGTGAATAGCTGGAGCCTGAATAGCATGTCTAGCTCATCCTTTGCTTTTTAAAGACCGGGGGGCCTTGTAGAAGCCTATCACTTACAGCATCTGTGGGATAGCTGCTATCAGAGTAATGAGTGGCTTAATTCATTTTCTTAATAAGTATTGAATAGGGATGTGAATAAAATTTTCAAAATTATTTGTGCCCTGTTAAAAAAAAAAAAAAGGAAATAAGAAAAAAGGCAAGGAATAAATGCACTTGGGAGCCTCAGATCTCACTTCCAGCTCCATTTTCAAAGCATGACCTGGCACTTAGGCATGTGAGATCCAGTAGCATCAGGAGCCTTTTGAAAACGGCATCCAGGATGTCCTGTCAGAAGCTGCAGCCTCTTTCCAGGCATCAAAGTGTGAGCCAAACCTCCCATAGCCATGGGATGAGTTATCTCCTCCCAGGCAGGGACAGGGTGCATTGGCAGGGCACCCTCTCCATGGGGAAAGCAGCTCCATCCCCACTGCCTGCCCCATGCTTGCCATCTCCTCCACATGTTGACTAATGGAATATCCAGGGTTGTCAGCCCTGTGCCCTTGGGGAGCACTATATTTGCTTTCAGGGGGGAGAGGCAGCCTGTGCCAGGCTAGAGGTTGGCTGCAGATGGGAGGAAGGGCTTTGAGAAGCCACTCGGTGACCAGCACGGATGTGGGAGGACTTCATTGATCCCTCTTTTCCCACCCCAGGCAACAGATTGGAGCTTTACTGAAACTGAAATATGGAGTCCAGGAAAATACCCTTTTTTTTTTTTTT
>VZRN01001519.1:390814-405108 GCA_013397935.1 Dasyornis broadbenti | reverse complement strand
TTTTTTTTTTTTTTCTCTCTATAGAAAGTTGTAACCAAAATAGGGGAGAAGAGGTTGGGTTAATCTTGTGTCTTCAGCCACTGCTGTGCTGATCCCAGTGGCCAGCTCATGGCCAGTGCCTAGGGGATGTTGTGCTGGGAGTACTTTTGAGGCATCTACATGTCATTTCATGCTTTTTGCTTTCAGGGTACTTCTTCCACAAGCATGGGTTTGTTCTGCCCTTTTCTCTCCCATTTTCTCTCCCATTTTCTCTGTGCATGCTGCTTGTAACAGCAATGCTGGATCGTGAAGCGACAGGCGAGATGAATACTGTTTGTCAAGTGAACCTGCCAGGAGATTCCTGTGTTACTGGTTTGTGTTCATGTGCCAGTCCCCTTCTTCAGGCTTGCTTTCATCTCTCAGATCTTGATCTGTCTCTCCCTGCACTTGGCATTGCTATCGCTGTGTATAAACAAATCTGCTAGGTTGTCTGCTAGTATGTAACCCTCAGTAAATATTGTACCTGTCAATTAGCAGGCAGCATTTAATGTTTACAGGTGGTTAAGTTATGCTGCAATATTTTTAGGACGAACCTAAATGCCTTTTAAAAATATGAGGATTCAAAGCAGCAAAGCTGTATCTGCCTGGCAGGAAGATCTCTAAGATCTGGAAACCAGACCTGACCTTGGAGAGGACCCAGGCTGGCAGCAGTGGGAGTCAAGGGCAGTGATTTAAGATTAGGCAATCTCTGAGCTGGAGTAATGATCCATCACATCCTGTGAAGATTGGGGAGCTTAAACACAGATATCTGAGTTTACTTCTTTTATTCAGTGGCCTGAGACAGGGTGTAGTTTTGCAGACTGGTAATTATACAGGCACAGATGGAAGAGGAGTATGGGAAGGTGCTGCTGGAGTCCACTAAAAATGATAAAGAAAAGGAAACTGTGGGATTTCCTCCCAATATACCAGTCCTGTGGTTTCACTCTGTTGACTGGTAGGACAGAATCGCTCAGTCTTGTTCTTGGTTTCTCTGTCATGGTGTTTTCGAAACATCTCTGGGCTGCTCCTGTAGCTGTTCAACCCCTAAAGAGTGCCCAGAAATGGCCAGATACAGCTGACATGGGCAGGGATCAGAAGCAGGACTGAGGTTTGCAAAGACCGGATTTGGAGTGTGAGGAGTGGGAGTCTCATTGTCAAAGGGGCTTTAAACTGATCCAGGTCTGGCTGGCATGATGAGAGGCTTTCATTGATGAAGCCAGAGGAAGCTTGGCCAAAGATGAGTTGTACAGAACAGACTGGCCACCTTGGCTTCCTCCACCCCAGCAGGATGCTCTGAAAGCCCCAACTGTTAAAAGCAAAAACAAGACACCCCCAGAATGCCCTTGAATCCTCCTGCTTCTTTGTAAGCATCCAAAATTATTAAGGGCTTGAAATCCAGATCCAAATTTATCAATGACTGGTGGAAACTGGAAGGGACACTGGGCACAGTGAAAGTGCTTTAATAGTGAAGAGATGAAGGTTAGAGGCACTGGGGCAGTGCATTTTAGTATTTCTGCTGTGGCAGAGATAAGTGACATGGGAGCAGTTCAGGATGTCCTGGGTGGTGGTGGCACTGTGGTGTGGGGTTGTGCTGGGATGCCTTTCAAGGATGGAAACAGATCAGCACCTGGTGGTCCTGCAAACTGTGTCTGATGCTGTTTTGAAGTCAGTGTACTATCTATTAACAAAAGGAGAGAAGGGGGAAGGCAGGAGAATGTTAATGCCTTGCCTTCTAGAGGTTTTTGGGGAAGCTTGGATTATAGCACTGCTTCAGGATCTTGGTTCCCTGCTGTTAACCCTGTTACTCTGGTCACAGCCACCAGAGCAATGTGCCTGCCACCTTTGCTCTTACAGCCCAACTGAGCCCAGCTTGCATGGACCTCAACCCTCTCCAGACGTGTGAGCCTGTACACAGGTAAACACAGATGTGTGTGTATGTAGAGAACCAGCCAGAACTTGCTTTTATAGTGCTCCAACTGCATAGTACATTTTATCAGCAGCTCTCTTCATTCTTCGGGCCCATTGTTGCTTTCTTATTGACATGGCTCATCTCAGGTGGGGATGAATGCTTTTGAATTGCATTTTACTTTGCAGCTGGGGAAGGCTGACAGCCTTTCTATAGTAGTACTTGCCAATTAGTGTTGGTAAATGCCAACATTACCTTGACTTTTGGTTAGTGGAAAATGTTCCTTATCTTGCCAAGCAGAAGAGGAAGGCTAATAGCAGATTACAGGAATCAAAACATGAAGCTTGAGATAATGTAATGGCTTTAAGCATTTTACTATTTTGTTAAACTTGATGGGGAAAAAAAATTCTCACCCTTTTGCTGTACCAAAATGAAAAACTTACTGTGAGCAAGGTAGTCCAGTGAAGCTACTGAAGCTAAGTTGCTTTACATCAATTTTTTTTGGCAACCTAAGCAGTAATTACTGTTTCATCAAGGCTTTTATGAGATTCTTATGATGCATGGTTTAGACATAAATAACACTGTTTTTAGGTGTTAATGTAGATACTTTTAGTCATGTAAAGGCCTTCCTCACAATCTGATTCAGTTCTTAACGTCTTTTATCTGTTGTGTTTTCTTCCAGCTTTCATTAACATGGATCCTGGGGCTATCTACTGTCTTGAAGTTTTAATGTGAACTGTGATAAGCATGTCTTCCCTCTTTGTAGCCTGTTTTGGGTTGTAAACTCTCTTAGGGACAAGGGCTGTCTTTTAATTGTAGCTGTACGGCACTGACAAAACTTGGCCTTGTTTCAGCTTGGGGTTTTAGGAAGTGCTTTGATGTAACTAGCAGTGAAATTACAGTTTTTTGCTGCCAGTTATGTTCCACCTTGCCATAAAACAACAATCGTCACAGTTTTCTGGGGTTAAGTCACTTGCTGACAGATTTTTTCAACTGACTTTAGGTTCTGCCTGCGTTTGCTGGGTTTTAAGTGATAGCTGCAGCTGTGCTGCTGTAGATTTTGAGTAGCAACCTGTCCTTTATCTTGTTTATGTACTGACTTTTCCAAGGGTACTTGGATGTGGAGATAGTCTGGCAATGGATAAGTTACAATATGTTGGTTTTACTGTGTCACCCTGAAAAGAGGTGCTTGCTCTTGGAAATGAGCTACCCCAAAAAGGCAGCACAGGAATGTTTGAGGTTACATTGCAGGAGGTCTCGGCCACACTCAGCTATCAAAAACCATAGGTGAGAGCACGGCTATGAAAGCATTTCCCACCTACACAGAAAGTGGGTGTTTGGGGTTTTTTTGGTATTTTGTGTGCTGTATTAAAGATACAGCAAACCCACAACTGAAATGCAAATGACGAGCTTTAGCTGAAATGTAAGTTCACACCATTTTATGTTTTAATCATTAAGTGTGAGTAGTTGAAACCAAGTGGACATGCCTAAAAATAGAGTACGCTGTTTGCCTAGGTGCTGTAATGTTTCAGGCGTTCGTTGGAATTATGAAGCTACATACACTTAATTTTTGAGGCAGAGTGCTGAAAGCACTGAGCAAATCCAAAAGATTCCTGTTGTGGACAGATGTAACACCAGTCCCCATGAGACCCCTCTTCAGCTGACACTTGAGTGTGGTGACCTAGTCTAGGCTCGGCTTTAATCTAGTAAAGGCTGCTAGGGTGTTTTCTGAGAAACTTCACACTAACAACCAGCCATTTGCAATAGGCCAGCGAGAATGAGATTGGGTAAGGTACTCAGTGGAGTGCAAACACCTGTAACCCGTAAAAGCCTGGGCTCCTCAGGTGCAATTGCCAGGCAGAAACCCCTCAGGGTCAGAGACAGATGAGAAAATCGTTCGTCTGGTCTCACAATAAGGATTCAGTTGATGGCAAGAGTGGAGCAGCTCAGAGGTGCAATCCAGATGGTCATGGCTCAGGATGACAAATGACTCCAGCAGATTTTTGTAAGGGGTGATAGAATAGATCAGGTGCTTGCACTGGCTGATAAAATGTTTAAAGCCCTTGCCAAGGAAATGATGTCAACAAGCAGTCTGTCTCGGGAGATGGATCCCTGGGCGACAGTCTTGCTTTAAGTTGTGGAATTTTCATCCACTCTGCTGTGCTGCCTGTTTTGTGTGTTTTAATTATGTGTTTGTGTTTGGGGGAGGGTATGTTTTTGCTTTTTACTGTTCCTCAGGCTTCATCCCCTAGGACACTTCTCTTTTCATGGGGAAAGTACTCACATTTCGGTGAAAAGATGCCAAGTGTCTGGCGGCTGTTTGTCCAAACAAGGGGACTTGTGAGATCAGGAACCGACACTTGAACGCAATCACAGTTGTCTATGCTCCTGGCTCCTGCTCTGAGGATGTGGAGAGTTCACATAGTCAATGCTGTGTGATTCTTGTTGAGTTTGGGGATTTCCCCCCTCCTTTAAGTAGTGTAGGAGACACACACTGTATGGCTTGCATCATCCAGAGGCAGAAGCCAAAGGCTTCAGTGGTTCAGTGTTAAGAAGCTTCCATAGGCAGCAAGGATGGACAAAAAACTTCTGCCTTGGAATAATTTATTAATAAAGAAATTTAAGATTTTTTTTCTCCCCGGCTTTTGATTTATCTTGGAGTTGTTTAGCTTGCTTGTGTGAGAATGAAAACAAAACCCAGGGTAGCAGATGAAAGCAGGAGTCCTGCTGTCAGATCAGCCTTAAAAATAACCTGGCTAAGATCAGACAAAAAATACACTCATTATCCGCTAATGAAATAATTGCTTTGTTAAGAATCTGCAAAAATCAGATTTTGGCATGATTTTCTGGTTCTGAGTCATTCACATTAGTATCTGTGATGTGAAGAGTGATAGCTTTTGACTGTATCTTGAGACTGATGTGCTCAAGCTGCTGTTCACCTGGTATGTGATAGTGCAAGTTAATTCCCCAGCTACCGATCTGTCTGTCCCACCTGCCTGCTGGGGAATGGGGATAGTGGGAGGAGGCATGATGTGATCCAAGGTGGGTCAGGGAGCTGGGAGTAGTGCATTTTTTCCCACATTGGCGAAGGATGCTGGGCAGTGGTATGTGCTGCAATGGTCATCCCAAAGCACTACAGGTAATGCATCCCTCTTGCACTACAGGTCTGAATGTCATATGTTTCTGTTTGGGGCATTTTGTGCAGGTTTTCAGATCTCTGTGATCAGCACTCTGTTTGCCAGCTGCTGTGAAGTTTATTGAAGTAAATTTTTATGATGCACGGAACTTGGAACTTTCTCTTAAGTGTTGCGTTTCCGGAGCAGCTTAGTGGCTGCTGAGGAAGGTTTTGCTGTTTGTTTCTGCTGCTCCTAATGGGAAACCCTGTGAAGGTTGTAAGTGGGAACTGGTCCCTGCAGACAGACAGTAAAAACCCATGTTGAATTGCAGAGGGAGGGAGACATCCCATGGGCTGTGTTCAGGTCCGTGTCAGTCAGTCATTGTGTGCATACAGACCTCACATGGTTATTGGTATTCTTATCAGGGCTTAGCTCTGTTTTTGTTTCAAAATTGTTACATATTTACATCAGGTTTGTCTGAATTGCTGCTGTGACAGAAAGCGCTTTTTCATAGACAACTACTTTACATTTTCCATTTTACTGCCGGGCTTTTTAACTACTTACGGTGTTTCTGTTTTCCATTTGTTTACACCTTGCTCCTGCCAAGTTGTCTTTTATTAAAGATTTCAAAGCAATATTTTTTTCTCTTGTATATACAGATTTGCAGCTTCTTGAACACAGCACAGTCAAAATAAGTCAAACCCCTTTAAAATCCCCGGCAATTAGCTAGTGAAGAACTGGGGGGAAAGAATGGCTCTAATGTCTTTCTCTCATATATTTATTTATTTTCCTCGACACTTGGAGGAAAAACGTTCCTTTTTGTTTTATTAATGATGTGCTTATGAAATGGAGCGTTTGATGGTGTGCACTCGGAGCAGGCAGAAGGCGAGCTTCCCCATGTTGTGCTGGCAGTGTGCTCCCTTTCTGATCTGCAGCACTCTTAGTTTATTCCAGATGTAGGCTTGCTCTCAGCAGAGGCTGCCTGATGTACAATGGCTTCATGGTGGAGAAAAATGGCCTGTGGGGACCCACTGAGCGCTGCCAGTTGTATTCTCTATTCTCACTCGCGGTCTGTTGCATAAGATGACCCTTCCCCCCTGGGCCCCCTGCTTTGCAATTAATCCAAGTAGAATATTCATACTGTCTTTTAAAACATTTTAATTATTTGTAACTTAGGCACTTTGAAGTTGATCATATTCAAGTGTTAAAATCGGGTCCAAAGGGCTGCCTGCCTGAAAGAGCCAAGTTGGAAGGAAAGTTGAATCACTAAGAGTGATGTAATTGCAGAGAACAGAAATTAGCCATTAGTCCAGCTGCAGCCTGACTTGACCATTTGTGTTTCTGTTTGCTGTGTGAGGGAAGTAAAAAAATGCAGGTCTTGAAGGGATTTCAAGAGATGACCCAATCTCATCTCCTCCTCTGAGACTGACTGACAAATGTTGGTTCATTGTGTCCATGAAATCCTTTGTTAGAAGGAATCCAGGTAGGCAGGGCTGCTGCTGCCTGGGATTACAAGCAAAGACCATGGGGTGGATCTGGGCAAAGTTAAGGTTTGTTCAAGTCTCTAACAACGAATTTTTGCTTCTTATTCCTTTGAAGCTCTCAAAGCAAGCATGGGTGTCTTTCTGAGTCCATCTTGGCCAAATCTCGGGTGAATTGCATGACCTTTTTTTGGATTGTCATATACAAGTATTCATCCCATTTTATGTTGTCAGCCTGTTCTCAAGTGCTGCACATGGTGCTTGTGACCTGCCTTTGGTTAAGGGTACATTTTAGTCTCCTAAGGAGTAACTAAGGCTGGATATCACCTGGTCCCTGGCTGCAGCAGGAGCTGGTAGTGTGCTGCCCACTGTCCTTGATGAGCTTTCTGGAGTTTGAGACTGGACTGGCATGAGCACATCTGTGCTTTGTGCTTGAAGTACTTTTTCACTGAGAGCCGTGAGAGCATTTGTGCAGATTTCTTGTGTCACTGGTGAACAAAGCTGGGGGAAGGTTATTCAGAGTTATTTCTAAGTGAAGCTGTGAAAATTATACTGAGAGGATGGGAAAATTCAGATGTTAATAGAAAAGTGGAACTGACAGCAGCTGAGCAGCAACTGGAATTGTGCAGCCGATCAAAGAAGACTGGTCAGCATTTAAACTCGTCCTCTGGGCAGGGATTAAGTACGCTCCAAGGGCAGTGACATCATACCTGCAAAACGCCAAATCTAACAACACTTGGAGTTTCCTTTGGATATTTTAAGTCTCTGGAGTGGAGTGAATGCACCAGAATCCTAGCTTTCATTTAAAGACTAAGTGAGCTTAGTCTTTTTGTTCATGAAGGAAAGCTTGAAAATATGATACTTCAAAAAATTTTCAAAAATAAACACATTCATTACTACATTTTTTTTTTTTCCTTTTCTGTTCTAATTTTTCGTGTAGTTGAACCTGGGAGTCTCCAATAACTCAATAAAACCACCTTTAAGTAAAATTCAAATGCATTTAGAAATCCTTGGAATTGGCACAGAGCTTTACTATTAAAGCTTTCCTGTGATGGACTCACATAAGATGCATATTCAAAACAGCAGCATTTTTAGCCAGCTGTGAGGTATCCCATGCTGCACTTTGCAAAAGAGACAACAGCTTCATGGGGAGGGAAAGGGGCTTCTGCTGGACACCCCCTTTCTCCAGAGGCCTCAAGCAAAGGCTGGCAGTCTGCTTTTTAATACATAGCTTTCAAAATCTCGGAATGACATCCCTCAAAGGTACGTGTGTATTGGTGGGGAGCGTTTGCTTTCAGTGCGTGGTTAAGTGAAGAGCTATGAATGTTTTATGAAGAAAAGGGAAAGAACAGTGAGGGATTCTGATTTCCAGTCGATGACACTGAGTTGTTTATTTCCAGTGAAATGCCTGCAGCTGACCAAGGACTGAAGGGACAGCCTTTTCTTACACAGGAGTTGGTGACAGTGGCATTTGAAAATGAGTGAAAGAAATACATGTTTGGGCATGTGCCAGATGGTTTTGTTGTCTTTATTGTAGATGTGTTCTGCCTGCTTTTGGACTGCGTAGTGCTTTACTTTGCAAGTGCTTTTGATTACTTTGCAAGGGCTTTTGATTACAGTGGGCATTCAAGGGGAATGAGTTGGGTGCTTGCATCAAGAGCAGCAGAGTCTTGCCATTTGCTCTTGCTAAGGGCTCTGTATATGAATATTTGAGAATGGATCAGTTAAGAATAAATTTGGGATTTTTTTTGTAACAAAATGTGCGCTAATAAGGAGTGCTGAGGAGTGCAAGCCAGGCACTGCACATCACAGGCCTTGGTGTAACTTACGTTCCAAAAAGCTTTTGCAAGTCATTAAAGGCAATTTTATGACTGCATTGTTAAACTTTATTGAAAGGTCTGCTTCCCAACTGGGTTTAACAACAGGACATTCAAAGCGGCATCTTGTGAGGAGAATGGATGGTCATCCTTTCAGCCTGGGCTTGGTTGAGGGAGGCGGAGAGATTGTATTTCTCTGTTGTACTGTCTTCATTATGTGTGCAAGGTACTTCATAGCAATAAAACTTCTCTGGAGCATTTTCATGCTGTAGCTCAGTTCTGTTTTTTAACTAGATAAATATAGTTGACTATTGCCCCTGCATTTAACACAGTGTCTCATGTGTCACTCTAATTTATTTTAAAGTATCCTCTGTCCTGACATGTCCTGTTACTCAGCAGGAGACTGGGCTGTTATCAAGGCATTGAAGATCCCAGTTAAATCTGCTGGGATATTGCCCATCTGCAAGGCTTTCAAGTTCACAAATTACCCACAGGTGTATATTTTCAGGCTCAAAATTTTGAGTAACCTCTTAAGGAACCTGGTTTGTTTGTTTCTCCCAACTGTGGTCTAAAGGCTGGGGTTCATTAATATCATAGTTGTTATTACTAATATTCACGTTAACATTCCCACTAGTAATGTTAGTATTGATAATTATTAATTATTCTTGTTATTTCTCACTTTGTTCTTAAGATATTGTAATACCGACTTCTTTGTTTTTGTATCTGAAATACTTGTACTTAAAAGTTTCAGTGATCAAGTGACAGAAAAAAGCATTTTTTCCACTTAATACTCGGATAAGCAACATTGGCCTAAAATCTGCAGGTTGCTGCCACAACCCTTGGGTTTGCCGGTATATTTAGCAGTTCTCCTTCTCAGAAACAAGCAGCAATTTGTGCATGCTCTTCACAGTTTGCCATGAAATTTTAATCATCTTTGCTACTTGGGCGTTTGGGTACTGCGAGAATGTTACTTGTGTGCATAACACACCCAGTCAGAAATAGCTGACCCGGTGCCTGGTGACTACAACACATGGCTTAAAAATTGCCTCCAAATTGTGCATTTTGCTGTCTTGCAAGCTTGAAAACTTCCAAGGGTTTTTCATAATTCTGTAATCCTGGTTTTCCCCTTCTCTGAGAGCATCCTGGCAACCACCTTACTTGTCTTGCTTGCTTGTTTTTCTCTTTCCTTTTTTGCTCTGCTGATACTGTCACACTTATGTTTCCTTGTGCCCAGTCCTGCCAGTAGGACTCATGGGATCTAGTCCTTGTTTCACATTTCATATTGCTCTGGAATTTGTAAACCGTTTTTTGGATAAATCTTTATAATAATTAAAAATAACCAAAACCAATAAAGGTGTCCTGAATATTGCTTATTACCTTGCTCATACTGAAAATTATTCTGCGCAGTGGGTAAATCTGTTATTTACAATCTGTATGACAGTTGCCCAGTAAGAAATACTTGACTGGCAGCTGATAATTCAAAGTTGGTGTTTTCTTTCCTATGTCTCAAATCCTGCAAACCCCTCTGGAGAGGGAAGCACTGCTGTGTGGTGCCAGTCTGGTCCCTGCTGCAATAGCAGCTGCACTACCCGGTTTTCAAGGTCCCCCTTGAACCACATCTTGCTCCTCTGCAGCCCTGCACGGCTCCTCCTTGAGTTTTGGCGAAGGGGTTTGAGGCCGCTGGTTGCTTCAGGAAGGATCAGGGCATTGAGAGCAGTGCCCCTGCGTGGCTCAGGAAAGCTGCAAACATCCCTGCAAGGAAACTTCTCCATGCTGACCCTGCTCTGTGCTGCCTCCTCCTTTCTCTGCCTCCTTCGCTTGGACCACAGCTAACACAGCAAAGCTCAGCAGAAACATATATGGTATAGCTTGGGCTCTACAGGTGTGTGGTGATGGGCAGCAAGGTGCTAAATAGCTCACTCACATATCCTCCCAGCCCTCTCGTGGTGTTCCAAATCCAAACTGAAGGACTTTCTGCACGTTTTCTCTCAGCGAGAAGGTTGCCGCATATGGAAGATGCACATCCTGAAGGGCACAGATGGGCTGGGAATCCAGATAACGGGAGGCAGAGGGTCGAAGCGGTCACCTCACAGCATCATCATCACCCATGTGGAGGAAGGCGGCTCTGCACACAGGTGAGGTGACAGTGGTGCCATCATGATGGTGGGTGTGATGGAATATCCATGGCCATTGCTGTTAGCCAGGTTCAGAGCAAAGTGTAGGGGTTTTGCCCTCCCCATTGTGTCAGGATGAGAACATGGCAGTTTTAGCTTAAAAATTTATTTTTGTGTTCAATCAATGAAGCTTCTTCTGGCAGGTTTAGTCCAAACTATAGAAAGATCAAGCACTTCTTTGGTGGTGGAGGTAAAACCAAGGAGTCTGATGGCTTGTAGGGCTTTTCCCCCAAGTCCTGTTATGGAAGATGTACTTTTCCCATGGGATCTGTTATGCAACCCAAGGTATTCACTGCCAGCCTGCTTCTGTTCCTGATGGGGTGACAATGGGGCTTATTGCAGTTCACTGACCTAATCCAGTGGGTCACAGAGAAGACTTGTGGGGTCTCAGCCCTGCAAAGAGGGTGAAACTCCCCTGCTTATAACAATGATTTCCTGTTGGCACCTTTCTGAGCCCTTTTTTTTAATAAAATAACACCACGCTGATCCGTGCAAGCTTAGCTTAGTGAGATCACGTGTTGTCCATGCCTCCACATCCCACCACTTGCCCCCGCAGCCTGGCACTGTGGGAGGACCATCCTGCAGCTCCATGTTCCTGCTCTGTTTCTGCAGGGATGGCAGGCTGATGGCTGGTGACGAGCTCCTCATGATCAACGGGCAGTCGCTGGTGGGGCTCTCCCACCAGGACGCTGTGGCCCTCCTTCGCTCGGCTGCTGGCCTGGTGCAGCTGGTGGTCTCTAGCAAGGTACAGACGTCTCCTGGGTGGTCTCACAAATGTGCATTCACAAATGTTTGTGCAAGTGCTGCATGAAAAGGGCATATTTTTGATAGGGAATCACCTGTGCATGTTTGCTCCACTAAATTTAATACACAGCAAGGGGAAATACATTAGTAGCTGCCATAAATCCGTGTCAAATTAGCACAGTATAGACTGAGTTAATGATTTGTACTGTCACTGTCACTCAGTGTGCAGATGAGTATTTATTCATGCAGACATTACCTAAGTTTAGGCCAAAACCGTTTTCTTAAAATTACATGCTAAGTAAAGCAGGGTGTTCTGAGCATCTTCTGCTTCCTACCTGCACAGCCTGTGTACCTCTCATCTCCGTCCTGTGTGCTTGAGATCTCTCAATGATGATCTCTTGGCTCGAGTTCCTTATTTTGTCCTTGTTAATAGTGCGAATTGGAACTCTTACAGATAAAGGAACATGAAATTTCAGGGAAATGAGAGTGGAACTCATTTATCAGTTGGACTCTTCGTTCTACCTTGATCACAGAAGAGGTTGAGGGGATATTATGTAGTATTTTTTTCTTTGTTTAAGAAAATCGTGCTGACCCCTGTTTGCTCTTCTCCATGGATCACATTCTGCTGCCCCCTGTCTTGCGTTGCCGCAGGTGTTTGGTGGGTGGCCAATCAACTCCCAAAAGCTCCCAGGGGTCTCAAATTAGGACCTGACTGCAGGGTGTGGGTCACCAGGGCCTTTGAAGTGGTGACAGGAACATCTCGGCCCAAACAGAGCACTCACATACCTGCATTTCCAGGGTATCAGCAAGCCACTGTGTCAGTATTTTAAATTTTTTTCTTGTCTTTACCTTCAGATTTCCCCAGCCATCCCACTACAGGTTTCTGTAGCTTTAATGTCTGGATGCTCTGATAGCTTCCCAGAATGCTGTATGCACATGTTTTTCAAGAAGAAAGTCTATTCTACCATATTCAAAGTGAAGAGCCTGTAACTTCTCTAATATTTCTGTTAGACATTGAAGTTCATTGCAGACCTTCTTCAGGGTCACAGTCTGACATTAACTCCACCAGTGTTTATTCTGGAAACACCACACTTTGATCTGAAGTAGGTACATTTTGTGTTTCCATTAGACAGCTGGAGTCTACCAAAACACAAGGCAGTAGACTGCATGTATTCCTCCTTAAAATAAAGTGCTTGTTCATGTGGTGACCTCGTCAAAATAATCATCATGCATAAGCTTAGTGCATAAAACCTCACTTTCCTGATCAGGCTGTGAATCTGCTTGTCTTGTGCTCTGTGCACTTGGACAGTTTTCATGTCGCTGGAAGCAGGACTTGGAAAGGCAAGCAGTAGGGAATACAACCTGTGCTGTGTTTCTGACAGCCCCAGAAAAGGTGTAGATAGGTGAAGTGTTCCCCAGCAGCTCCCTTTGGGCATTATTTGTTAGTGTGGGAATGCAGCTTTGCCTTTTGGCCTGGTGAGTGCTCAGTAATGCAGAATCTGTTCCGAAGTAATGAGTCTGTCTGGCCACTGCTTTTGGCTGATACACATGCTTGCCTGCCAGAAGAGATGGCAAAGACTGGAAGCAGATGCTGGAGCATCAGGACTGAGTTGGTAGTAGTTGAAAACTGGTGGTCTAGTTTTCATTTTACTCTCCTAAGTAGTATTGTCAGTGTATCATTCTTACGTGTGTAGGTAGATAAACACGTGAAGTGAACATCCACTAGGAGGGAACAGGAGCACAGGGTGTGATTTGGGATACAATGGAATGAGTAATGAGGTCTGTAAATCCTCAGTCCACTTGCAGTGACATTTAATAAACCCAAAGTGGGGAGGAACAGGTTGCTGGAGAAGCATTTATTTTAAATTCTCCTTTATGAAATATAAATGTTTCAAATGTGTATTGGCCTATGTTTACTATATATGCACTTTAAAAGCAAGCCTGGTTTTTATAACCAGACCATTAAAAGTTTGAGTGCATAGAAGTGTGTAACAAGGGGAGGATTACCAGGGAGCTCACACTGGACAGGTGAGATGGAGCAGTTTTACTGTGACGCTGGTGTTTTTCTGCATGTGATGTAATATATTATGTTGTCTCTTGGTTAGGAATCTTCTGAAGGGGATCTTCTGAAGTATCCATCCACCAGTTTGCCAGACTTGCTTAGCACTTGCTCAGTCCAAGACTCTGTCTTGTGCTCTGACAATAAGGAAAACGAAGAGCCAGAAGAAGAAGACTTGAAAGGAGTGAATGTGTCTCCTGAAAAACTGGTCGCTGTAAGTGTGGTTTTGGTGTGACATTTTTACTCTCTGTCTCGATGCCCATTTGCATCTATCACATTCTTCTTCACATCTGCCTGACACGGAGCAGGTCCTCAGGACGAGGCAATCCTGTCCCACCCAGCCCTTCTCTGCACGGGATGTGGGTGAGAAGCTGGAATGGGGATGCCATTTACCACAGCCCCTACCGTCTCTGCGCTGCAGCAAGGCAGTGGCACAGGGAGGAGGAACACTCGAGGCCTCCAGCCTATGTTGCAATCATGGTTTTGTTTTTCTCTTCGATTGTTTTCCACCCACCTCCACTGCTTTTGTTGGATCTGATGCAAAGTCTCTCGCCGTGCTTACGCAGTTACATGCTCTTCTTTCCTCTTCTTTTGTAACAAAACTTCTTTAACAGTTTATGATCCAAGTCTTGAAGTCTGTATTTGCTCTCTTGAAGCCAACAGACACTTCGGAGGAGGGATAGGAATTTCTGGCTGTGAACCATAGCTGAAGTTCTGCTGAATAAATGCTGCCGGTTGATAATCGCACTTGCATTCCCTTCAGGGCTGCATTAAGAAGAGATTAAGTGGGTTATTGTTATTTATTTGTAATGCAGCAGCTCTGTGAAACTTCATAGGTCTTCTGGGCCTCTCTTGTATTGTATAGATAAAGAATAAAATGATGTTTCTAATCTAAAGAGCTTGCAGACTGGTTTTCCAGCAAGGGAAGGCAGGTAGATTCACTTGAAGCTTTTACATATTTCTGATTTCCCTTCTTGTA
>VZRN01001519.1:274070-390798 GCA_013397935.1 Dasyornis broadbenti | reverse complement strand
CTACCCCCTTTTCTGTGACAGTTAAAATAGATCTGGAATAGAACCTTTGGATGATTCAGATATGATACTGGTTTGGTGATTTATTTTGATTTTATATTCTTATATTTACACCTGAGCAAAAAGGCTGCACCCCAGGATGAGTCTCATGCTGTAGTCTAGCTGATGCTGGTGTTTACTTCCTACCTGCCTCTCATCTCTGACTTACTTTGAGTCAATGTTTGTAACAATTCTCCCTCTCTCACATCTCAGTACTCTCACAAATTCTGTTATTTCTGCTCTATCTTCTCTTCTGTGAGCCAAGGTGCCTTTTGGGGGGGAGGAAGGGAAAAATAAATAAATGGGACATGCTTAGCGTGCTGATGTTGGTGTAGTGTTTGCGTGCTAACTTTAGTGGGCATCTAAGCATTCTTTTGACTATCAAAATACTTCAAATTCTTCTACATATCATGTTTCCAGTTGTGGTAATTTCTCATAAGGCTATGGCTCAGCAGCACTTAAATATAAAAATCAATTTTGACAAAATTTAATTACGTGTGGCTTCAGGATTAAGCTCCCTGGCATTCCAGTGACTCTTTCAGCACACAGTAGGGGTTATTTGTCACTTGGTTTGCCCAGGTCTTTTCCAGTAAAGCTCTGCCTGGTTGCCAGTGATGGCTCTTTTTTATCAAATGTTTCCTTTCCAGATTAACATAATGCTCAGGGAAGCTCAAGATTGTTGAGGTGCACGTGACCATGCGGACACAGCTGCATGAGCCTCCCAGAGCCCTTCAGCTTGGACCTGAGCTTAGAGCCTGCCCCATGCCCATCCCAGTGTCACTGCAGCTGGCAATGGTGGTAGCCACTAACTCAGAGCCGGTTGGGTTTGCCTGTCTGTCTGCACTCTTGCCCCTGATGGCAATAGCTCTGTGCTTTCAGAATACATCATTGGAAGGTTGAGGGGAAATCACAGAAATCTGGGTACAATAAACACTTTAGAAGAGTAGCAGCAGGATTCTTTTCATTGTCTTTTCTGCTTCTATTAATTTCTTTTGTTGAAAGGATGTAATTTAAAGGAATGTACTAAGTTATTGGTGACTCTCAGGACCTCTTCTGGTTTTGCTTGATCTGCAGATGAAATCATTGCTTTTCTGATTCAAAGCACAGAATGTGTTTGTGTTCCCCTTGCAAGTGCTGTGTCAGTCTCAGAGCGCGGACAGGGCTCTCTGCAGCCTGGGGTGGGCAGTCTGTACAGTGTAAACCTCTCAGCTTTACCTTCATTCTCATCCATCCTCAACAGATCAGGGCAGCCTGAACTGAGCCAGGCTGTGCAAATACTGCACATCACCAGGCAGGACAGAGGAAGGTAAATGTATGGAAAAGATAAAATTCATGTGGCTTTTTTCCACCTGGCAAGATAGGGGGGATTTTTCATAGCAAAGCTTAGAGGCTGATTTCAATTCCAGTATGAGCTCAAAGCATCATAAGATTTTATTTTTAAATACATATAAATGTATAGTACATAGATTATTGCAAACTTGCTTTGGAAATCACTGCTCTTTGCTGCTCTCACGCTTTTGATGATATTCATGTGTCTTCTCTTTCTCTCACATATATTCCATTATATCTGTACTGTAGATAAGGGATGACAGCATGACTGAGGATTAAAGCAGGAACTAAGCTGGACTATTTTTAATCAGTGCAAATATAATTGTGTTAGACTTCCAGGCTGGGTGGTACTGGTGGTCTGGACCAGGTAACTGAGACTGTGATCTCAGTCTAAGAGTCAGATGTCTTAGATTTGAGGCTGATTCTCAACTCAGCTCTGTCCAGGAGTTACCTTTCTCACCTCTGACAAGAGTTAATGGATTTTCTTGTTTGCCCTGCAGGGCTTTGGAGGGACTTAAAGGGATGCTGTCAGGTGCTGGGTGGTTATGTCATAATGAGTAATTCAGAGTGTTTTATTGGCAGCTGAGGCTTCACTGTCCCTTTTCTGACCCAGACCAATGTCTATCTAATTTTTAAACGAGTGTAGAAGATACTACAAAACTTGTAGGAGCTCCTACGTTTGTCAAAGATATTCTTTCATTAACTTCTCTGTGAATATAGTTGACTGCTGAGTATTCAGAACCTTAATGAATAGACCTGATGGAATTGCAGCTTTAGCACTTGATTGCCTAGAGGCTGAACCAGGCAGAAAAAACACTTGGAATGAAGGTACATATTCAAATCTTCATCCTTGTAGCTACTTAGAACTCAGCTAGACCAGACTCTTGAGGAAACTGATGTAAGTTGTCACTGTTTTGAAATGGGACACCCCACCAAGGTGCCTTCCAACCTGGCTTACTTTAAAATTCTGTGGAAAAAATAATAAAAATGAAAATTATCTTTTCTAGAGGCTGGAGGCCAAAAACACTTCTCTGTGAGCAAAATATTTCCACCTGTTTTAAAGTTCTACTCCAGCATTTTCAGTCAGGGAAATAGAGTCTGAGCTAGTCAGCTTCCCCAGGAAACAGCAGAAGAGTTTAGTGACACTTGAAAACTGTAATTTAAGAGAAATATCACTTTAAGTCTTATTTGAAAGTCCACTTGTTAAGTTTCATTAACAAAAATCGCATAATGCAATTTAATTGTCATTCTACTTTTACAGTCTCCTTATGTAAAACCCTGTTTTAACATTACACATGCCTCAAAGTTCTAACTTAATATATTAAGACTTATGCAGAAAAAGGATTACATTAATATCCTTGAAGTGCATTTCTTTCAGAAGTAGTTTGGCCAAAATGTTCCTTAACTTCAGACATGAAACACTGGGTCAGAGAGTTGTGTTGTCTTAAATGGTCCTGAGACACTTTGGGGATTTCAAACTCCTTCACCCCAATCCATATTTTGCCATGTGCAGTTGACACTGCTGTTCTAAAATGTTGCTATTTATTTCCAAGTGCGAAACAGGATAATACGGTAGTATTTGCCTTGGATGATTTATTTTTAATTCTAATTCACTTTTACTAGTGTTTCTGTTGCTTGAAATTGAATCTGTCACTGGTGGCTGGCTGGTGGACCAACCTGGGAAGTGAACTCTAAAGAGAAAGCTTATCTGCCAAGACTTTGCGAAGTGTCCAATGAATCTGGGGCTTTTGTGGTCCCTAGACAGAAGCATGTGCCGTTCTTTGTTGCTTGAAAAGTTATTTGCCTTTGTGTAGTTAAATACCTGGTGGTCTGAGTATTTTTCAAATGTTCAGCTTCATATTAACGGCCTGAAATTCTAAAAAATTAGTAAACACAGCAAGAGGGTGTCTGCCTTGAAAGGTTTGGATCTGTAGTTGCTGGAGGCAGGGATGGAAGGCTGGGGACTGCTCCTCTGCACTTAAATCTGGCATTCTCCCCTGGGTATCTGATGCTGGAGGCAGGACCCTGAGCTGAGTCTTTTCCATGCAGAATAGAACTGTACAAAAGAGAAAAGGAGGTCGTCCTTGTCTCTGCCTTTGCAGGGTTGCCAGAAAGGGACTTTGCCTTCCTGTGCCCAAGCTCACCATGCAGGCACGCCCTGGGGACACAGCCTCTGGGAGCACCCCTAGCTGCATGACCCTCTGCTGTGGGGTATCAGGCCCTTTCTACTCATATGTAACCATTTTGAGATGACCTGAAGTGTGTGATTTGTGCCTTCACGTCACCACTGGGCACGTTGCGTGCAAAAATGGCCATGACCCAGCAAGGTCTTCACCCTCCTACCAGCGACAGAAACAGGATGTCTCCCTGTAAAGGTTCCTTGCGTGATCTGGGTTACCTGATCCCTGCCAAAACCCACTTGTGGTTTTCGTGCAAGACATGTAGCTGAAAAGGGATAAATAAACCTGTTTGGTGAATGTGAAGAAATGTGTTTGTTAACTCTGCTCTCTCCCTGATTATATTTTTTTTTTTCTGTGCTATAGGACTGACTAGTTGTTTTCTACCATGAGCCTTTCTGTCTTACCAGGGAATCTATACATAATTACCTGTAGCCAAGCAAGCATAATGAAGAAGAGGATAACAATGCCATAACTTTAAAAACAGTCTTGGGGTCAAAAGTTCTTCTGGAAACACTGAGAGAGAATTTCAGAGAAAGCATTAGCATTGAGAAGGAACAGGAAGCATAACTCAACAATTAAATGTGTGCAGAGCATGGGGAGGGGCCCTCATTACTTGGAGTACTGGAGTGTTTGTTCCCATTAGGGCACTGCAGTCTCAACACAAGCTGCAGAAACATGGCTCACTCCTCAAACAGCACTTCATGGCTGGGAGAAAAGCAAGAGAAAGATTTTCCTGGCAGAAATTTGCCTAGCAATGAAATGCTTTACTTAGGGTGGGGGGAAGGGGAAGAAGTTGAAGAGCCTGGTGTAGGGCTTGGTTGTGTCATGGGAAGGGTTCAATAGTTCTTTTCCTTTTCATGGTGAGGGCTGCCAATGTTTACAGATCTTGCCCTCTGCCACATCACCCTTGGAAGGGCAGGCAAGGGCAGGGTTCAGCTGCACCTTAGCATGGCTCAGAGCTGCTCAGCTCTAAATGCTGAATTTGTTGAAGTCTGGCTGTACTGCACCTTCCTGAGGTACAGGCTTGTCCAGCATATCCATGGGTCTGTGCCCAAGTAGTGCCCTTCACTCATTCTGTGGCTGATGAGACACGCTGGGTTCTACTCCAGAAGTGACTTCAGAAGCAAGTTTTCAGAGTAAATACAGTTAGAAATTTGGGCAAGAGGAAATGACAAAATGCTTGGGGACCAAATCTTGTTCACACAGTGTGTGCTGTTTCTAGAAGCCCTATCACATTAAAATAAGCAGTAGCAGTTGGACTTGTTGTGGGGGGGTTGCTCAGTGATGAGCTGATCCTGGTGGTGTGACACTGGTCAGGGCTGGGGGAAGGTGTTGGCACACATCGCATAAGGTGGGGGAGAAGGAAGATAGCTGAAAGGCCGCCAGGGGCACAGTGGCACTGAATTACTGTTCTTCACACATTGTAAAATTCACCTGTCAAAGAGACATTAACATGAATGTGTTCTTCACATAAGGATCGAGTTCCTCCAAGCACTCAAGTCGTTCCCTGTGCCTGACTCCCAGCCCTTCTGGGCCTGTTTCTACTGCCTCCATCTTAAAGGCAAACCAGAGAAAACTCTTTTACCCAGGCGCCAGTACTGGAAAGGTTCTATGCAGATGTGATGCAGTCTACAAAATGTGAAATACCTCCTCTTCCTTGGGCTAATGGAAGATAACCTTTCTGACTTGACCATAAATAACAGTGTAGACAAGGCCCAGAGTTACAATTTTGCTCCTCCTACGTGATATATTTGAAAGCCAAGTCAGCAGAGTAATAGAAACACAAGTTTATCTACAGTACAGGTTCTGCATGGTCTTTGTTTTTGTGAATGAGGGTTTTTCCCATAAAGCATCAGATACAGTACAGCCTGTCTCTCCTTTGGCTGTTTGGATAACTGCCCAGTTTTGAAGGAGATGAACTGCCTTTAACAAGCTAAAAATAACAGCCTCATGGCACTGGAACAAGAGAAATGCTGTCACAGCCATGCGGTTCACATACATTAGCAGAAGGATGATACAGGCTCTAGAATTCTAAAGTTAGTGTGAATGTTGCAGCACCACATCTGCAAATTTTTCAGCATGTACACAGTCCAGTCTTGGTTGGGATCAGGTAAAACTCATTTGAGAGGTGCTGTGCAGCCTCTATAATGTATGAGGCTTCAGATCCTTGAATATGCAGCTGTGAAAGACACTTCATGCAGGTATGAAAGACACTTAATTCTTACATATTCCATATCTTCTTGTATACTTAGGGTGGTATAAAATGCTGTTTTGGAGCTGAAATCCAAAGCTCCCACCAGTGATGTCATGGGAATGCTCTCTGCAGCTGTTGGTTGATGTCAGTATTAAGAAGGTCTTGTTTCATTCTCAGGAGAGTTGTTTATTTTGAGGAGTGATTATTGTGTGTTTTGTTCCTCACTGGGAATAAAAAGATTGTCATTTTTAAAAAAAGAAAGAAAAGATAAGCAATTTATTGTTTGTAATGAGGTGAAGGCTCCAGATTTGTGCTAAGCCACAAACTGAGCATGTTTTAAACAAAATAATGGAGTAACTGAACCAGCTTTCATACTACTTGAGTTCCATGTTTGTCATAGAATCATGAAATCCTTTAGGTCTCTGTTGTTTACTAAGACTGGTCGTCTGGGATCTCTCTACAGCACATAGAGACATCTCGTGGGCAGTGACTAAACTGCATGGAAAGCATGTGTCCTTCTTTTTTGATGTTTGAAAGGAAAAAAGGATACAGCATAAAAAAGAGAACAGCAGGGATCTGTTTGTGTGCATTTGATTTCCTTTAATTCAAAAGCTGTTTCTGGTGGCAATCATAATATACTGCAGAAGAAGAATAATCTGGTCCAAAAAGGATTGGGAACTGTTTAGCTGGGAGCATCTTACTGTTTCCAAGGCGTGTGTTGTCTGTGATACATGTTTCTCGGAAAACTTGGCTGCGTTAGCCATTTCCTGCATTTCTTCCTATTTAAAAGGATATTTTCTGGAAGTTTTTTCTCTTCAAAACATTAGTAATAATTTTAGTGACTCTTTGGAAATCTGAAAATGGACTCTGCTTTGCTTACTGCAGCTCTGACCAGTGAGTCATTGGGGCCAGCACAGCTGGGATTCTGCTACATCAAGAACCTGCCAGCATCTTCTGAACAGTGGTCAACACGTTGCTCCTGGTATCAAACACATTCAAGAAGGTTTTGGAAAGTCTTTTAAAAACAAATAGAACGTTTTGGAAGATGAGGGTAGCTTAGAGCTGCCATAGTGCATTTCAAATCTGTTTACAGAGTGTGCATGGGCAGATATTGCTGCTGGCTTTGTGCTGGTGAATGCTGGTTTTGTTTCACATGCAGGTTTGTGTGTGACTACTCTGTAGATTTTGGAAAGAGATACAAAAATATCTTGGGGTTTGTGCCTTCTGAAGTGAATAGTACTTCCGTCTCTAGCAGCTACTGCATTACATTGAAGGCATAGGGTTGCTTTTGAGTGCAGGCGTTTGGTAAAGTGGCAGACTAGACATTCTTAGAGACCACTTTAAAAGCTTTTGTTTTGTTTATTTGGCATTTCCACCTATTCAGAAAGCTGGGCAGCTCCAGTTCTTGACAGATTTCCTGATCTCTTGCTGCACATGAACCCAGATTTTTTCAACAGTTTCTTTAAAATTAGGTAAAGGAGGCCTTGGGTTCCCATCCCCTTTTGCTGGGCAAGGAGGAAGTACGGGCTGCACCTGCTGGTACCAGCGCATGTAATTCCCAGGTGAGCTGCTGGGGAAGGCGGTGGATGCTTTGTTTCGCCAGTGCTGCTAAACACAGCCAAATCTGAGCCCTCCTGGAGCCTCCCTGGTGAATGTGCGGAACTGCTGTCTGCCCTGTCAGCTTGGCACAGGGGAGAAACCAGGGCACTGTTTTTTTTTTTGAGATGCCAATTTAAGGCACTGAATTAGTGCTAACGTGGAGGTGATGTTCCTTCTCTTTTCTTCCATCCCTGGCTCCGAGTAATTCTCTGCTTTTGTGTCATGAGAGGGGGGAGCAGCAATGCAGTGCCCTTTGGAAGAGGGGAGTCCTTTAGCTTGCACCAAAAATTGCTAAGTCTGGACCTAATGTGAACTTCTTGTGAGCCCCATGGCTCAGTTGAGGGAGCTCCCTGGATGCTGGGATGTGCTGTGTTTTGGAAAAATCCCTCTGGGTGCTGCAGCCCCTGATGTAGTGTGTCCCAGCTCATCAGCCTTCTTCTAGGATCTGTGCAGCTTTGTACGTGCCCTAAAACAGAGCAGTGAGGTATGGAAAACTTGGTGCTGTCCCACATCAGAAAATCCATGTCCTCTGCATCACTTGCAGTGTTAATTCTCATAAATTATAGTGCTTCAGTTTGTAATTTATCTGTGAGATGGATTCAATTAAAGTGAAAAAGAGCTAATTTAAAAGTGAAGGTATTTTACTTTCTGTGCAAGGCAAAGGGGCGTTTGAAGTTCCCTGCCTAGCAGATACATTTAAGGCTTAAAGCATGCTGTGCCCCATAAAGCAATAAGTAATTGCACAAATAACTGAAACAGCTAGAATTATACAAGATACTGGAAGAAAATCTTGAAAATTTTTTGAAAGGCTAAAGGCTTTAAGGCATCAGCTAGTCTCAAGGGACTAGGAATAATGACTTTGTGCAGGGAGCAGGTGAAGGTTTGCATTGGATGTTCTGGACGTTGCTCTGAAGGGTCTGTGCTTGCTTCTCATGAAGGCCATTTGGATTTCTCTTAATGGCTACCCCACAGAACACGGTGTTGGGGCAATTCATGGTTAAATGTTTGGGGTAGTGGTGCTTAAGGAAAAATTATCATGGCCAGAGACCAGGACAGAGTGTGAATGGGACTGGAGAGGATACTGAATTTTCCCATGGAGCTTGTGCTGGGACACAGCCATTCCTCTTTCACATGGCTCTTCTGAGAAAGGGCAGTGGTCTTGCTGGTGGACTTGCTTTGCCAGTGCGGGTAGGGCAGAATTTGCTGCAGACTTCTCAGCCTGATTCTCGCTGCTTCATTGCCAAACCACCAGGATAAACCGGTCAGCATGCTGCTAGCGCTCCTCAGCAGAGCCAGCCAGGCTGTGCCGTGGGGAGTCAGGTGAGCTCGCTGATGGGAAAGGCAGCAGCTGAGGAGCTCTGCAAGGGCAGCAGAAAAGCAGTTTGCTTATTAAATTGTATCAACCTCTGTGTGCCGTCTTGTTTTTGTAGATCGACAGGGATTGCCAAGCTGTTTGTGGTTAAACAATGCAGACTGTCATAATCCTGCTCCTCATCTTGCCTAATTAAGAGCCTGGTCACGCTGGAGGTTTGCCCAGGCGAGGACTCCGAGGGCAGTTGTTCGTTCTGGTGCAGTGCCAGGACCGTGTGTCCCTGATAGCACTGTTTCCTTTGAAATCAATTGAGATGTCACCGTCACTTGATCCCAGAGCTACTTAATGAACTGGCAAAATGGGCTCTATTTTTAGATCTCCCTTCAAACTACTGTGCGTGTTAAAGCTCCCCTTGTCCTTAACACTGGGACGGCACTGGGCAGGATTTACTGGTTTAGTTTAATAAGAGACCTACAGGACTGAAATAATAAGCTTCATTTCCTTGAAAGTGAGGAAAATTAAAATGGCATGGTTAAATCTGGGCAGCCACCTCGAGACAGTAAAGCGATATGTTCATGGCCAGAAGGATAAGGTGGAGCTGGGTTTTTCTTCTTGTCTAAGTTACGAGTGAGCCAAAGATTACAGACACACGCCTTTGGAGAGTTCTTGCAAGCTTTGTAGATCAGATTTCTAAGTGTTTTCTGAATAGAATAAAACTCCTGGTGGTTTTATTAGGCAAGCTCAACAACTTAAAGAATATCTACTTCATTGTGAATGCTACTGTATCTTAGCTTATGTGTTTATAATTAATTTCAGAAAAATACTTCTGCTAAAATGAAAAAAAAACCCAAACCCACAGACACAGATAATTTAAATGCTTTAGCTTCCTAATTGTAGTCTGAAGCCTAGTTGGATAAAATATAATTTCAGGAAGCTGCTGAAAATGTCTAGAGGCTTTCCATAGCATTTGTCTTTGCACACGTGACTTTCTGTGGATCATATGTGGGGGTTCGGTGTTTGAGGGGTTTGATGTCTGTAGGCTCACAGGCTTCAGGATTGCCATGAGGGGCAGGCAGCATGACGTGCATGGTTTTAATGCAAGTGGAAATTGTGTCCTGTTTTTCTTCCCACCCCACTAGATGAAAATGTATGTAGTTGCAGAATGCATCAATGCTTTTCTCCTGTGGCACAGTCAAAACAAAAATCAGCAAAAACCCCTGCATTTCGGCAACAAACCAAACTCAATCCTGGTGTAATAGAGGCATGAGATGTACTGAAAATGTCACCCTTGAGCCTGGGCTCAGGGTGGAAATTGGCCTTGGCAGAAATGATTTCAGCATTTCTTTGTACGCTGCTGCAAATGAAGTCATTTTCCCCCATCCTCTGAGCTAGAGGACGTGGCCCAGCTTTGGGCTGGGGGCTATGTGATTTTATCAGGTATAACTGCCCATGTCCATGCAGACTGCAGAAACCAAACAGCTCTACAGCTCCAGACTTGAGCTGTGTTGTGCTCAGCTCCTGCAAAGTCAGAGTGCACCCATCCCTATGTGTTAGGATAAACAGCATGCCAGCAAAACTGACTGCTTTAGGGAGATATTAGTTTTGGTTTTCTTCTTCCCCGTGCTTCACGTAGTTCCCCACAACAGAGTTAGCACTGGCTTTGTGCACCACTTCATAAAGAGTGTTTCTACTTATATGGTAAATTTCAGCGTATCTTTGTGAGTTCCATGAGGTCCTGTCTCGTTTCCATATGTTTCTGCTGCCTTCTGGGTATCCTAGAATTCTCTTGGAAGCAGAGTTTGTAATACTTAGGCTGTGGCCTAATTGCTGATGGTTTGAGTCTCATGGGTGGATTTTTGAATCTGCTGTCTTAGGTATTTTCTAGAATAAGTCTCTCATTAGGATGACCAGATCATAAGTGGTGGGTTTTTTCAACTGATGAATGAATCAGATGGTTCTAAGCTTACATGGAGCTGTGAGCTGCAAAGCATTTGTTGCTAGAAGTGAACTCTAAAGTAGTTGCTGCAATGCCTTGAAAAATCAACAACTACTAGCTAGGATGTACAAACTATGTGTAAATTAAGTGTAGCTGTTCATGTTGAAGGGGGAGGAATAAAAAGCAGTTTCCATTCCAGCTTCCTGTTTTCTGCCAGTTTTATGTTTTCCTGAAGTTTCTACTGTTCAAACTGAAATCATGAAGTCTAGACTCTGCACAAAAGATAAACTTTGGCTTTGTTGGCTTGAGTATAAGAGGGACTGGGGGATGGGAGGCAGGTTGTGGGAAAGACTGACGTTTTTAAGATTGAATAGCAGAAGCTGAAATTATTTTCACAGTAAAGTGGTTACTTGGGTGGGGTTTATTTGAAAGTGACTTCCAGCAGTTCACCAGCACCTTCCAAAATGTAAGGACTGGGCAGAGCCTGCTCTGCTCCTCGCTGACCACACGAGAGCAGGAGGCAGAGGACATGTGGCCGTGCTGCTTACCTTGTTACTTGGCGTCTGGGCAAACACAGTTGGTAAACAGACTCCTCGTGTCCTGGTGCATTTACTCGGGGTGGGGGGGTTGTGATTCCAGCTGTAAACTTAAATTGCACATTTCCAGGCTTTTTAAGTGCTTAGCTGTCATAACTTTCTGTTAAATAAGTTTTTCATCATCAAGCTTTGCATTGGTTCTCAGCAGACACTAACACTAAAAAACTACTTTTTAAAAGCAGTTTTCTCTGTAAAGATGTCATGTCTGTTCTTGACTGCAGAGCAGCACAAATGGAAATAAAAGCTAGAATTTTGTTCAAATGCGTGCAGAAGCACCTGGGTGAAGTGCCACAAGTGCTGGATGCTTTCTGGGGACATTTGTGTGGTGTCTTGCAAAAGATGCCTGGCCATAGTGTCCAAAGGCATTGCTAAAAATTACTTACAGCAAATGTGTGCTGACTTTATACAATGACATGTTTTGGAAATAGAGATAATATGCAATGGAATTTTCTGTCCCATATTGAAAATGGGATTAATTTCATCAACATGTCTAGTTTACAAGAATTTTTTTTTTTTTTTTTTTTTAATTTCTTTTAGGTGATGGAAACTGAGAAGTCTCAAGATCCAGCTTGTGCAGAAGTGTCCAAAGGAAACAATCAGAGCTCAACTCTGGCAAGTGGCATACTGAAATACCGAAGTCGGTCCCAAGGTAAAGCTGAGCTGATAGAAGATAGCAATAGTACATTTTTTTTAATGTTGTGTATTTATTTTAGCTCTATAAAAGTGAGATAGCATTCCTTTGAGATCATATTAGTTTATTTTGGAAGGAAAATCCCATCTGTAGGATAATGGCATTCAGTCTCCTGAACTGGACTATTGTAGGAACAGAAATATTATTCAAAATTTTAGAAGCATCTTTGGGTTTTTTTTTTTTTTTTTTTTCCTTTTTTTTTTTTTTTTTTGACCATTTGCATTGTCTGTATATTTTAGAGTGCTCTGATAAAAATGCCCCTTGTGGTGACTTATCCCCAGATTTTCTGTTGCTTTGTCCGCAAGTCTTAACAGTAACCTCTGTGCAAAGCTTGATCGTGTTGTCACCCGTAATGTTCTATGAGGCTCCGTCTCTCCTGTGTTCACCTTAATTTCCAATTACTGAGATATTTTTAGCATCCTCCAGGGAACTCCTCTGCCTGTAGCCCCTGAGGCTGTAAATTGGTGGCTCACTGGGTATCCAGACCCTGTTCCCATGAGTGCTGATGCCCTTGGGCTGTGGGTGAGTCCGGAGCATCTGCCAGCCTGGACTGCAGCATGAGAAGGGAAGATGCATTTAGGGTCAGAAAACACAGAATTACAAGTGTTCTTCTAGAAGACGGGAGGGAGAAGTTATGGAAAAGGGTTAGTTGTAGGTGCCAGGGAGTAAAGGAATGCCAAGGTACCGGGTCCTGCCAAGATTGCTATCCTGTCTGTGTGCAGCTGCAGCAGCAGCCTGGGTGCCGAGGGAAGGGGAGTTGAAAAGCAAAGGTAATTTCAGACCCCGAAGCAGGAGCAGGTTTAAATTGCACTCTGGGCAGTGGGTACAGATTCTGCTTATGGATGCATCAGCAGAATTGCTTTCAGGCAGAGTGAAAAAAAGCAGCTACCCCAGCTCTGTGCTCCATCCTTCTTTGGCACTGGCAGCGATGCTTGTGCAGCCTCAAGGCAAGGAGGCCCTGACAGAAGATGTGTTTGGGCTCTCCTGGGCAGATTTGCAGTGCGTCTACCTCAGCCCATGACTCTGTGTTCCTGGAGCACAGATAGGCCAGTGAGGATGAAAGGAAATCAAAGCTGCTGCTCTCTATGGCAGCTCAAATGTAAAGGTTGGTTTAAAGTAATCTTAACACCTTGTCATGAAATCCAGCTTGTGCAAATTTGGTGGGTGTCTTGGGTTTTCATCTGTAAAATAGGGGTTAATGGCCCTCCCTGGTGTGATGGGAAAATGACAAAGATAAATGTGCAGGAGCTGCTGTGACTGGGGATTCTGCAGGGACTTTGGAGAAAATGAGAATTGGAGGAGCCCTGGTGTGAGGAGCTGGATACTCTGTGGCTAATTACAGGATGTCCTTCAAGACAAATAATTCTGTTTCTTATGTGAACTCTGCACTCCTCTCTTTAACACAGCTAGGATTGTTGCCAAAAGGAAAGAAAATAGCATTTTTGGGCATGTTTTTACCTTTTCCATTCCAGAAAAAATTTCCTCAAAGTGACATGACACCTCCAGAAATGAATACTGCTGCAATGTCAGGTCTTTTAATTTTAAATACATGAAGCTTGAGAGCTTAGTGCACTGGCAAGTGCCATTGGGTGTGAACAGATGAATTTCTTTCCTGTCCCTGAGCTACTGACTCAATTATCTTCTGCTTTTTCTTAATATGACGAGTTCAGTATCACTGAAAGATTGCAGAAAACCTTTGACAGCAGAAAAAGTTCTTGGTTGAGTGTGATCAAAACTGGTTTCTAACTGCCTAGCTGGGAACTGTGTAGCATTGTTTTAAAGCATTTTAAGTTGAGATTTGCAGGAGGTGATTATTGCCTGCTGGTGAGAGAGGCTAAAGCAGCTCTCAGATGTTTGCAGGATGTGTTTCTGTGGTTTTCCCTAGGTGCCGGATCCCGCTTGGAGTCTGTGGGAGAAGACGATGAGCTGACAGTGGAAAATGGTGAATCAAATTATGAAATAGCAGTGAAATATTCCCGGGGTGGAAGAAAGCACTCTCTGCCCCAGCAGCTGGAGTCAGCGGGAGCCAGACAGGTGAGTGGGAAGGCAGAGCTGGCTGTGAGCACCTCACTGTGCTCGGTCTTGTGGCATCTGTCTGGAGCTCATCAGTCCCATGATGCACCTATGTGATCCTGTTACACAATCACATAGGTACATCATGGGACTGAAACCAGGCCTGGACACCAGAATGGAATGTGTTGGTCACCTGTGATGAACTTAACTTTGAACATCGTGGAGGGGAGTACAGCTTGCTGTGGCCACAATGTCCTAACGCTGTTCATCTTAAGAGTTGCAGTTCTAGAGATCTGAGGACTTCAACAACACAAAAAGATCCTATTGCTGTTCATTTTAATTATTTTAAAATGTAGGCCTTTCCCACTTCCTTTCCTTTCTCCGTTTTTTAAAAGCATATAAGAACTTGAGTATATCATGAGGATACCTTTAATCCTTTAAATTTAAATTGTGACTGATACATTTCAAAATTATTCTACTGTGCAAAATGTGGGAAAATTACTGTGGCAAGATTCACTTTAACTATAGTGAGGTGGGGGTTCATCCCCTGAACATTTCTCTGAATATATCTCTAAGATACTGCATCCCTCTTCCCCGACACATGCAATTTTCCCAGTATGACATCCCCAGTATCTGTGCCAAGCAATCAGAGCAATTATCTTTGTTTGTTGATGTTAGGACTACCATATCGTGAAGAAATCTACCCGTTCCTTCAGTGCAGCCCAAGTGGAATCTCCATGGAGACTGACCCAGCCCTCCATCATTTCCAACATCGTCTTGATGAAAGGGCAAGGCAAGGTGAGGATTTCTGCATGTTTCTCACATGTAACAAGAGCTGACGTTTAAGAGATGTCTCCTGTACTTCCAGCTGCTCTCAAGGTAGCCAGTAACAATGCTAATGATAAACAAATCCCATTTCCAAACATAAATGCCAAAGTTACGCCTGCAAAATACAGTGGACGTGATGTTTGTGTCATGCACTTGACACAGGGTGGCTTTCATTTTGGTTTGGTGCAGCTAGCCATTACTGAGATATCAGATATTAATAATGGATCACTAAATATGTATGTTTATGCAAAGTCGGTGCAGCTACAGAACACTACCTGTTCGCATGTATATTTATAGACAAGCATATCTTCCCTCTGTGGAATCTGGATACATTTTTAAAAAAGATAAATTGCTGCCAATTAAGCGTTAAACCCAAAGAGAGGTTCCTGGTTGATTGCTTCTCTGAGAACACTGAATTCCATAGGTCAGAAAGTCCTCTCCCCCAATAATGTGTTTACACACTTGCTAGATACCAACTGGTTGAATGCTAAGGAAAAATAGATAAGCATTAATCTAGGTGTATATTGTTTTCCCTGATCAAATCCACCCTAGTATTGGAGCTGTCATTTAAATATGATAAAAATATGCATGTCCTTTTATGAAATACTGTTTAAAGTCATCAGATAGATTTGTTTTGAACTAAAAGGACTTGTTTTGACTTTGAAGCTCAAATGCAAAACTAATTCCTTGTTGTGCTTTATGTTTAGCAAAGAGTTAGAAATAGTGAGTTTTGTGGGTAGATTGACTCAGAGTTGCTTTAACTTTCCTTGGTTTAGGAGCTTCAGTTCTTTCATGACAAGCAAATATTTCCTCATTTTTCATGTACTTATTTTTTAACTCTGTTTTTCTCATAAAATTAGACTCTTTCTCCCCCTGGGATAAGCCACCTTCTCCTGCCTTTCTGCACTTAGCTCCAAGGTTTTAGGAAGCAGCTGGGAGAATGCAGACTCTAGTGATCATGAGCCACCTAAAGCAGCTGCCATTTTGTGTGCCTTCCACCCATGTCTTGAGTGATCTCCTCTGTTAGGGATTGCACCTTGTACAATTTGTGCGGTAGCACTCTCTTTATTATCCCTGTGCAGACCTGGGACTTGAAACATTTTTTTTAGAGAATTGAAGTGTTGGTGGCTGGGAACCAAGTGTTTGCCTTTAGTTTTTCCTGCTGTGGAGTGGCAGCACTTGCCTGGGAAGGTGGGCTAGTGTAGAAAGTGCTGTACTTTGCAGACATATTTCTGCTAATCCACCCATGGAGCCGTCGAGAAAACTACTGTGTCTGGGCATGGGAGTGCCAGGAGCCGCCTGCTTTCTGTAGGTTGATTTGCAGTTGAAAATTGCACATGTTTGAACAGTTAGTGGAGTTATTTTGTGCTGCACAAGGGAACTAAGTTGCTTCCTTTCCAGAAATGTCTTATCAAATTACTAGAAGCTTGTAACTGTGGTGACCTGCTGTATATTCACGTAGTGAAAGAAAAGATCTGATTGTTGTATTGGATTGTAAGCACAGTGCTTGTCCTGGCAGCATCCCTCAGCTGGAGAGCACTGCCCAAGGCAATAATAATGCCCATGGCTCCAGATCACTAAAGCACAACAGTTTTCCACTTCCCTTGTCCACCTGGTCAGTGACTTTTCTCTTTATTCTCTAAAATGCATGTACAGCAGTAACAAGAGGGGAAATATGGGAAAGGGTTGTGGATCAAGGAAGTGATTTGTCTGGGAAATAACTCAGCAGAAGACAGAGAGGTTCATTCTGCTGTGTTCATCAGTTCTGTGATCAGCTTTGCAAGATGGTCCCATAGGCAGCTGGGGTAGTGCAGGGGTAAGAGCTAATGGATGGAGCCCTGGGGAATCTATTGATCTAGATTTATTTAAATACAACGTGATATATGCCTCCAGAATAATTAAAAATGTACATGTGAGTGGTAGCCCCACATGCTGTTCCCCATTCAACTACATTCCTGACATTGCAGCACTGACCTTATGTCATGTTCTGAAGCTTTTCTTCTTCCTGAGGAAATATAGGATCTGTGACATAAGAGAAACCTATAGTTAATCCTGGATATAGATCTCAGGGGTAGGAATTGACTGTCTGTTATTTGAAAGGAATGTGTTACTGTTTTTAAAATGAGAAAGCCATTGACCCAGTGTTATGAAAAAAACCAAAATAATCTCAAAGTTGAATTTTTGCTGTATCAGCTTAGGGTGCCTGCTGCTAATTTTTGGGCTGATGAGTGTGTTGATAATAGAGTGAAAGCAAATGAGGAGATGGAAGGAGAGAGTAAGATGGCAGTGCAATTCATTAGAAGGTTTTAGGTTTTCATCTTTCCCCTGTCTTGTATGTTACTGGCAGTCTTTCTCACACAGGTGGTAATAAAGTAAGATGCCAGCTGTGTATCTTCTCCTCTCTTTTCTGTAGGGTCTTGGATTCAGCATTGTGGGAGGTCAGGATTCTGCTCGTGGACGCATGGGGATTTTTGTGAAGACTATATTCCCAAATGGAGCAGCAGCTGCTGATGGAAGGCTTAAAGAAGGTATGGTACAGAGAATCCAACTTCACATAAAGGACTACAGTGGGATATTATTTCAGTCCGGGAGGAAAATTCAAGTGCAGCTATTAGGCACCTGGCCAGCAGCAAGAGGCTATGGAAAACGTAGCATACCCTGTTCGTTCATCCTGTGGAAGATCATTCATAGCAATTAACTTGATTACGGGGGAAGGGGAAACTACAGCATAGTGGTGGCCACTCTGTTTTCCCCAGTCTCTTTCAAGAACTTATTTGCCCAAACTGTAAGCTGCAATTCTTCAGCTGGAGAGGGTCAGTAACAGCAGGGAAATATAGCAAACAACATCTGGTTTAAAGATGCTGGTCTGAGAAGGGGTTATATACAGGGATGTTATTGGGAGAGGCTCTCTGAGCTTCCTGGTATCATTTTGATAGGACAAGTAAGAGTCATAACCAGGGGGGAAGAAAGCCAGGAAGGATGGGATTGGCAGTAAGATCACCCTGGTTAGAGAAGAAGATGCAGCTAGATTTTATTACTACTTTTCCAGTCTTGGTCACTGAGCTGAATGCATGGCCTGCTCTGTGTGTGCTGCACCCTGGTCTGAGTGCTGTGTCAGACTGACAGAGTCTTAACACACTGTTGAAAATACAAAGTGACCATGAGTTTGGAGTGGTGGTTTACAACCCTTCTGCAGGGGTTGTGTTACTTTACAGAAAGCTGCCCCTGTGTTACTTCTCTCAAGCTGCTCCTGTGTTACTTCTCTCCTCATATCATCATTCCCTTCCTTACGGCTTATCACACTTGTTGTATTTGAGGCTGTGTTTGGTGCCAACTCTCACACTTGCTGCCAGGGGGAAGCTCGCATCGCTGCATCATAGGTTATGCACTTGCCGTGGGAAGCCAAGAAGTAGCAGCTGTCCCATAAACCCAGAAATCATCTGCAGGCTATTCGTAGCTTGCAGACTCTTCTCTTTTTTCTTTACTGAGGCTAGGAAAGGAGAGGAGGGGCAGAGTTAGCTGATGGTATTGCCCCATGTAATTTTGCACAGATGCAGCTAAAATTGCAGAAAGTGGATCTGAATCATGCTGACCCTCCTTTTGATAAAATGTAGGTAGATAGCACAGCTGGGTGTATGTAGTAAGACCCAGAGCCCGGAAGCTGGTAGAAATCTGACAGGACGTTCCTTGAGGTGAAAAAGACATTTGCTATCACAGCATGTGGGCTACATGCTTCTCTGTCCGCAGGCATTTAGTAAGGGAACACATTTGCTTTCTGTGAGTGGATGCAAAGTTAGTTTTCTCTGAACAGGCTTTGAAGTGATGTGCTGTAGTGTTTCACTTAGTTCCTCATTTCTCCTGTTAAGGTTTACAAAAGAAAGGCAGTTTTATAGTACCTCTGGACTTTGTGTCATAATCATCTATTTTGATAATCATCTATTTTCTGTTTTAGTTAAAATCTGTAGCATTTTCAGTTTGTTTGCAAGTATGAGAATGCCAAGTTAAGGATCTCTGCTGAAGAACAGTTTTACTCTGGTAATTCATCACTAGTAACTTGTAGGGACATTAGTACAAGTGAAAATAAATTGAGAAAAATAAAAGGCTTTTTACTGAATAGTTAACTGGAATCCTCATAGTAGTGGATCACCTCATGTTCAGGAAAGATGTTTTAAATCTTTATAGTCTCTATATTGCTGACTTCATTTTTTGTATCTTTTTACCAGGGGATGAAATCCTAGAAGTTAATGGAGAGTCTCTACAAGGACTGACCCATCAGGAGGCCATCCAGAGGTTTAAGGTAACATGGATGTAGCGCTGGAGAGATTCCCACTCCTCTTCATTCATTGCCATCTTGTACCCTCAGCTTGATACTCTTACGCTGCCACGAGTTACTGTGTGCAGGTTTAGTGACAAATGTTGGTCACCTCACTGGGGTTCTGTGCTGTCTCTGCAGCAACTCAAGAAGGGCGTGGTGACGCTGACGGTGCGCACGCGGCTGCGCAGCCCCAGCCTCACACCCTGCGTCACCCCCACCTTGCTGAGCCGCTCCAGTTCCCCCAGCTCCAGCGCAAGCGGCGGCGTGCCCATCCCTGGCCTTGAGGAGCCCGATGGCTCCTCCTCCAGCCGCAAAGGACCTGGTCCCAAGGACAGGATCGTCATGGATGTGACACTCAACAAAGGTGAGGGTCCATTGAAATGGTCTGGGAGAACAAATCAAGGTTTCTTAGGGAAGCTTTTGGGAATAGCCTAGAGAGTCTTATACCTGGTGTGCCCACACCTGTGCCCATTTGACCTTGAACCACAGGATGGGGGGTGTAAATACCTTCTAATGCAAAAACTTCTGAAGAGTTCTACTTTCTGCATTTTGCTGCTCCAGAGTCAGCAGCCTCTTACAGATAGCAGTCAGTGTCCATGCTGCTGAAAGAGAGAGGCTGTGAGATACCGGGCAAAATGTGTATCACCCTCTTGGCAGCCCAAGCAGCCATGCCCTTCTCTTAAAGGGCATCTCCTGGGAAGACAAAGCTGCACAGAGTATTGAAAATTTCCTAAATGACCTGTTTGAACTCCTCTGTGAGGGTTGCTCTCATTATTAATAATTGCTTATTATAAACTTAAAGCATATGTTATGTGTGGTAGACAAATATGCCTATTTTTAAGACTTAAACTATAATGATTTTAAAGGTTGGATTCAAAATTTTGAGAGAGAATGTAAGGTGTCCAGTAATTCTGACTTTAGGGATGTTGTTACCTGAAGGAGAGCAAAGGTGAAGATGGATAGAGGTGATCATTAAACCAGAGATAATGCCTTACCTTCCTTTGTGCTTCTTTGCTGAGGAATGCCATACAGATATTTAACAAAAGAGAGCAATATGATTGGCAGGATCTTCTGTGCTCATGTTTTCTGCTATAATTTTAAGTGACATCTTGATTGGATTGCTGCCCCTACTCCTTTGTGCCTTGGACCAGATCAGACCTTGTGTGACATTTGCAGGAGGTTCCCACGGCGCACAGAGTATTTTCTGAGAGTGATGAATCTCAAAAAACAGTCAGGATCAGCTATTTTCAATCTTGATTTCCACTTGTTGGTCTTGGCTTCCTGACTGACTGCACCTAAGGCCAGCCCTGAAACAATAACATGAGTCCTGAGCTCAGATGGGATGTGGGAACACAAACACTTGTGTGTCCTGTGTGATTACAATCTGCCACATTTCTTTGTACTTCTTGTTTTTCACAGAGCCAGGGGTTGGGCTCGGCATTGGTGCCTGTTGTCTCACGCTGGAAAACAGTTCTCCCGGGATATACATTCACAGCCTGGCCCCAGGATCGGTGGCTAAAATGGATGGCAGATTAAGGTTAGTTAAAGCAGAAACATGCTGGAGTGGTTTCACAATAAAATCGATTGAGACTTTGTTTTCACCAACTGATTGATGTAGCAGGGAGGAAATTTATACTTAAGAGTTCACCAAAAAGAAAACATTTAAATAAAGGCATTCCAAGGTTGTCTTAAATACCCAAGAATTATTATTCTGTGTTCTGGAAACAGCGTGATCATTAAGGTCTGGGTTGTTTGGTTGTTTTTTTAAAAAATTCTCTATTATAGAAAGCTGAGCCTAATAGCACCCTTTGAAAAAGCGGAGCAGCAAGAAGTGCAGCCTCATGCTTTTTTGTGAGAGCTGCAGCCAGAGACCCCAGACTGGAAGGAAACTTGCAGAGCTCTGCTATAAGCTCAGTCACCTGAAACTCTCCTAAAAAGAGCTAGGGTAGATGTTCTTGAAGCTGCCTGTGTCCGTGGCTGCAGCAGTGCTTTCCTGCCCTTACTCTCAGTCTGGCAGGGTTGCTGCAGGCTGACCAGCCCAACTCACTCTGTCATGGAGTTGGGATGTGTTTAGGAAGCAATCATTCCATGGTTCCCTTGTGCTTTACCTTGGATTAAGTGACAGAAACTTACTTTCTTTTCCTCTTGTGGAGGCTTTATTTTTGAAAACCATTGAGGAAACCTTCCTGTTTTCTGTGTTCCTGCATAAATGCTGGTGAGCACAGGGAGCATGGCTCTGGCAGGGAGACTGTTCTGAAGATATGCTGGGACTGTGTGATCCATTTTAAATGTGTGGTGTGAACACTGGTGCAGAGAGGCTGAGCAAATGCCTTGCTTTCACATTGCTAGAGAGTGCCTTCTGTTTCCTTTGCTCACTAGGAAAACCGCAATAGAGAAATTTGATTTCTTGGAATAGGGGAAGAAGATAATTTTATGGTAGCATTGCTGCCAAAACCCTTGAAAGTTCCTATCATATAGAAATGTCTATAGGATACAGCATTTAATGGCAACTTGCTTTCTTGTAGGCCCCTTTGGAAAACATTGCAGTGCTGGTTACGTCTGTATGTAACAGCTGTATTGTTTATTAGGTTTATGTGATTGATTATATCCAGGCACGCTTCCCAGATTTTTAGCCTGCTTCTTTGAGACATTGCTTCTGTTGTCCCATCAGCGATTCATGGCTTCATAGGCCAAGACTTACAGGATGGTTTTGATTTTTGGAAAACATTGTTAATCAAATGCTGGCTTTGCAATGCCAGAGGAGGTTTGAATCCGGCTCCACTGTATCTGAGCTTCCCCTCTCAGTCATGTGGCTGTGTGACTCCATTTGTGTAAGTCTAAAGGGTGGGCACAGCAGTGACATGATTGCACAGCTGATAGGTCACCCTTTGCTTTCTTGAACTTGTACCAGAAGCGCAGGTTGCTGAGTTGCAATTGTTATGTTGCCTTAGGTGTGTGTACTCACAGTGTAAACACAGTATCATTGTCACAAGTAGCCTAGCATAAGTTAGTGGTAATAGATTCTTTGAGTGTCTATTCAAAGCAAATGTTTCAGGAATTATGGAGAATGCTTTAATGCTATCCCTAGTTGATTATATTTTCTTTTGAATAGTTCCAGATGTCTGAGCACCATAAGCAAGAGTTAAGAAACTGGGAAAACAAAACTAAACAATCAGGGAGTCATGGAACGGTTTGGGTTGGAAGAGATGTTAAAGATCATCTTGTTTCAAAACCCCTGCCATGGGCAGGGAATCTTCCACTAGATCAGGTTGCTCAAAGCTCCTTCCAGCCTGGCCTCAAACACTTCCTGGGCAACCTGTTTAGTGCCTTACAACCCTGACAGTAAAGAATTTCTTCCTAATATCTCATCTAATCCTGCCTTCTTTCAGTTTAAAGCCATACTCCCTTGTCCTATCACTACATGCCCCTGTAAATCACACAGTGTGTTTTCCGTTCAGGAGAGTTTTGTTTTGTTTTTTCTTTTTCCTTTTTAATGGGTTCTATATGTTAATTTTTAGCAAATGCAGTCTTATCAAGCTCAATTTTTTCCTGGAATCATTTCATAAACTCATATCTAAATAATGAATTTCTTATCAGTGTTTCTGTTAAGTAATCCAATATGTTGTGAAGGAACAGCCCATCTGAATCTCATTTTTCCTCTTCTATGCTCAATAAGTATCTGAATGCAGAACTGGAGTTGAAGCTTGCTTTCACCCTGGTCCAAATGCAGCCAGTTTTCTTGGTTGACTTAGTGGAGTTTTTTGCACTGACAATAAGTGCAGAAGGGATCTCTGAGCCTCCCTCATGAACTCAACAGGATTTAAACCATTCACATCACTGGGAGCAGCAGCAAGACTGGCTTCTTGGAAAGTCATATCTTTTGCAGAGCACGTGCATCTTTGAAAAATCTTGGCCATCAGTTGAAAGTACACATTTTCTGTATGAAAGATGGTTGTGTTTAGGTGACTCTATGTCTCTCCACAGCCGAGGTGACCAGATTCTGGAGGCGGATTCTGTGAGCCTGCGTCACGCGGCATTAAGTGAAGCCTATGCAATCCTGAGTGAGTGTGGACCAGGCCCAGTCAGCCTAATTATTAGTCGTCATCCTAACCCAAAGGTGAGGAGAAAATGAGTGAGTGTATCTGAGTTGTTTTCATTTGGCGCTGTAATTTGTGTCTTGCTGTTGGAAAAGCAGAAAATCAAGAAAATGACTTTGTCTCTCTGTGGCATGTGTTGTGTAAGATGTCAGGATTGTAATGATGCTTCCCACTTTTGTAAGTCATAGCGATGCTGGACCATCCCTGCTGCTTTTCACTTAGTCACCCTCTGATCAATTGCAATTTTCCTGGAATTACTTGAATAAAGTGTTCCCATCTTTCTTGGTACTTGGATGAAGATGCAATGCAAATACAGCACAAGACGTCTTCCGCCTAAAAGTTATTTTGCAGTTACTTTGTCTTTGAGTAGAATATAATTTAGGGCCAGGAATATAAGTATCAACAGCTTGAATTGATCAACTATAATAAAGTAAAATCTATCCAAAGATCAAAGTTTTCCTTCAGGAATTAAAACATGAGAATTTGGAGTGTACTGCTACTGAATCCATGCAAGGTCAATTTGGAAATAAGGCTATATTTACAAAGTAAGTGTTCTCAAGCATTTTTTAAAAATTGATGATACAAGATGAAAGCCTATTAGCCAAGCTATAGGGAATAACAGCTTCTTTTATTTCAATATTTCAAAGAATTTCATGAGTGTATGAAACTTTCCTGTTTAAACAGGAATGAAGCTGTAAAAATATTTGCATTAGTGGGTCCAGAAAGCTCTGACTTTTGAACTCATAGCTACAGATGTAGGCCTTAATAAAGTCATATCTCAGAGAACTCAGGTTTCTTATTTTGTAATTAATCGTGTATTTTCTGCTAAATCAAATATACAAGCAACAAATAGGGGTCTACTTGCCAGAGTTTATTATCTTTGCTGGAAGGCCTTGTGCTGCTAGAAATAGAGAGGCTGTGGTTCTGTTAAACGTAAGCACAGAGAGGGTAAGAATTGGGCTTGTAGCCTAAGATAACAGTATTTCTGGTGAGTCTGTGTGCTGTGCTGGACCAACACAATGGTTCAATGTGATTGCATTATTAAGACATACAGACTTTTTGGAGAGTCTATAAGGAGCATGAAATAAAAACACCATGCTATAGGGCCTGCTCTTTCTCATCCATCCTTCTTCTTGCTGTGGTGGGTTCTTGAAAGCTGGTGAGTGACCTAACCTGATGGTTGCTGAAAGGATGAACTGAGTTAATCTAATTGCTTGCTATTACTCAGTAACAGAGGGAAACTATTAAGTGGCTCCTATTACAGTTTTCCATAAGCGATATTTAAGATGACAACAAAGCCATTGCCAAGAAATGTATGAAAAGTGAAAAAGTTGAGCTGGAGAGACCCTAAAGTATTTTTCCAGTATTGAATCCATAAGCCAGGCAGTATTGAATCCATCATCTCTCATAGCTGGATCTCTGGAGGAATGTCCGTATGGGAACCCATATTTATTATTACGTTACAGTCACCCATTTTCTGAAAGCACTGGGGGATCTACAGATAAGTGTGGGTATTTTATTTTATTTGCTCTTAATAATACCCCGGCATGAAGATTGGAGTTAGGCATTAGCTTGTCCCTTTCCATTTTGAACTGCCTGAGCCATAAAGGATGCTAAACATCAAAGCTGACAGAGTTTGCAGAAGCATGGATTTTTGGTTAACTTTAAAAAAATGCTGCAGTGTGTCTAGGACCTGGTTTTACTCTTGGTATGTGTTTTACCAAAAGGTTTATGTTAAGGCCATGGATTACAGTCTAAGGACTTGGTCCACGTCCTGCAGTAATTCCCTGTGCCTCAGGAGCCCAGGGACTTTTGGTTTGCTGTAAGGTCATGACGCAGGCTGGATACAGAGATATGTTTTTACAAAAGTTCATGTTATTTTGAACATTTTTATACCTAATTTCTTATTTTATAACACAAAAGGTCCACAGTACATTTTGCTATTGAATATATTTGCTTTGGTGTTTTCATGTACTTCCAAAAGAAATACCACAAAATTTTCTTTCTTCTTGTTATTCTGAGTGAATATGGCATTTATGCTGTGTTTAAACTGCTGAGTTTGCTTCAGAATCTCTCAAACCTTCATGGTTCAGGAGGACTCAAGTTTGTAGTCTCTATTTATGCTGAATTTTAATTCATGTAAAGCAATGTGCATAGAAAGTATTTTTGACAGAATTAATTTGCTTTCTGTTCTTAAATATATATTCCTGCAGACTAATTGTTCCTGTATGAAATTATATGTTTTCCAGTAATAATAATTAAGCGTATGGCAGTAATTAAGGGCTAAATTAGCAAATATAGTAAACCAGTGTTCTTAAACCAGAGAAACATTCATCCAGTCACTGACTTAGGTTTTCTTTTTAAAAGCAAAGAGAAATGAAAATTAAAAAGACAGATAATATTATGGGAAGTCTGGTATTCTTCCGGTAGGTTAAGTGTAGAATAGCGTAATTTTCTGATGTATGCTTGTACAAAGCAGTCTTTGTCTATTTTAAAGTCATATTTTCTCAACAAATCAATATACAGCTCTTAATTGAGTTAAGATTGTGCTGTTATAGCTTCATTTTATGACTTTAAATCTGGGGCTGTTTTATTTGTTTGTATTGTGTGGCACTTGGATGCAGTCGTTGTGTAGCTGGCAGGCTTCTGCTTCCTGATTTCTGCAGGAAAGTGGCATCGAGAGAGTCTGAGTCAGGGGACAAGGACTTAGGAGCCCTTAACTAGGTCTTCTTTATTGCATCTTTAAAAATAGTGGCTTATGTGAGATGAATCATGTACTTGTGATAAGTGGTAATTTTACTCTTGTAATTTTGTGTTCCCTGTGTGAGCTTTGTCTTCCTCCCTTCTTCAGGTTTCAGAGCAGGAGATGGATGAAGCAATCGCTCGTACTACCCATCGAGAGAGCAAGGATGCCGGCTCCTCTCACGTCACAGGTAGCAACGTGCTCCCTCCTCTAGTGTGTGTCCTTTCCCAGATGCAGGAACATTTAAGGCCATGCTCTGAAGTCCCCCAACATTAGTATTTTGAGAGCCTGCAGAACAGTGTCATCACCCTGTACACTGCAGAAGTTTTAGCACAAACATCCAGTTCAGATGGATTAGCTCGCAGCTAATGTTGTTTCCTTTGTTTCACTAGCCTGCCATGACCTGAAAATAGGGCTGTCAAGAGGTGATTCCTCTGAACTTTTCTCAAGATGAGGGGAAGCACAGTGTTCCAGTAGGGAAAGAACAGGAGGGATCTACTCCATCGGTGTGTGCTTGCCCTTATCAATGTCAAAAAAATCCCACTAAGTATTGTGACCATTTGAAGAAGTCCAGGTGTCGCATGCTGGACTATATGTTTTAACACCATTTTAATCTTTAAAGCCATGTGAAAATATATGCTCTGGCATCTCTGTGGTGTGTTTGAACTCCAGACTTAGCACTTCCTAAAATCTGGCAGATGAAAGCGACCTCTTGGCAATGGCAGAGTGACCAGTACGATGATGTTCAGGCAAAAATGCTAAATTTGTTATGATCCTCTTTATGTATGTGTCAGCTAAGACCTACATTGAAGCTGACCTTGCCAGTGGCTGCTAGTTTGTCTTTTGAGGTTTCTCGTAGTCAGCAGCACACTCCAACAGCTGGGGAAGACCATCTCCTGTTCGTCTCTTGTTCATAGCACTGCCCTGGGCCTGGCTGGTGTAACATGTGTTAATGGTAACATTCCATCTGACCTGAGGGAGAGCTTGTGAAATACTAAATTAATCTCACTTTACGAAAGCAATTCACATAATAAGTAGGTGGGATTAAATGCAGCCACCAGCTCAGAAGGTGAATGAGAAGCTTGTTTGGTTGTATGGACCACAACTGTAGTTTTTGGCATCTAACTAATCTGTGTTTAACAGGAGCTGTACAAAAAAGTCCATCTCCTAATGTGAAGGCCAAACAAGGAGAGACCTCATCTCCCCTCAGCTGGACTATGAAACGTTTCTTGGAGCCAGCAAGCCGGGTAAAAGGATTAGATGCAATAAAAATAGAGTCTGCTTCAAATTCAGCTTTTACTGAAGTACTTACTTGGCCAAGGGGTTCAAAACTAACCTGTATGTTCCTTCTGTGCTTCATAAAAGGGTTTGTTTCTTGTGTCACACATTTAAACAGTGACAGCAGCAAGCTCCTGTTGGTCTGTGTGACTGTAGCCTTTGGGAGTGATGGCTGGAGCATGGCACAGAAGGCTGTGGGGTCCCTCCTCCTGCCACCTCCGAGGCACCCCTGATCTGTGGGACACAGAGACAAAGTTAGCAAGAGAGACCTGAGCCTGTGGGCAGAAGGCTGAGACTAAGACCCTCTATGTAGCCATTGTGGTAGAATTTTTTTTTTTTTCCTGGGAAAGCCAAGGAAGCCATAGACACTGTGTCCAGAGGTACAAAGCCTTCCCTTCTCTCAGTGTAGAATGTGTATAAAGAGAACTATAAAAATGAGTGCTTTCATCTGTTGTTTCTGCACTGAACCACACCTGCAAAGTAGTGGGATTTGGAGTTCTTTTTTATTTGTTGTATTGGCTAAAAATGTGTTGATGTGCAGTGTTTCAGCCATCCAGTTTCAACAGTTTGCCTCTCAATATACCAATAAGTTCTCTAGTTTAAAAATTGGCTTTAAGCTTCCTTTTCTGACCCAGCAATATGTGTGGAGTGTGTGGTGCTCACATGCAGACATGGACTTTAAGCATGGATGACAGCTGGTCACCAGGCTCACTTCTCTTCAGCAGGGATCCGTCAGCTCTGAGGCAGAGCTTTCCCAGTACTTCTCCCATGATGGGACAAGCCATCTCCCCTTCTCTGATGCTGTACCTGACTCGTGTGATGAAGAGCAGCTCCGTCAGAAGAACAGGAACAGTTTGCTGGATGATGGCTCTCTTCTCCCTGGCAACTTGAGTAAGTGATGCAATTGTGTCTGGTCATTGGGCTAATGCGGGGAGAGTCACTGAGCACTGGGTTCCTATACGGGAGAGCTCTGATGGTCCCTGCGCTGGTAAGAAACGCCAGACAGTGTAGTGCAAGCCAGTGCTGATCGCATGAAATTCTGGGGAATTGAAGGAATTTCTAACAATCCAAAGAAATGCCCGTTTCCATGGTATTCTGTTCAAAACGCTGTTCTGATAATGTGAAAATGACTTTGATTGGTTTGGATGAAACTAGATTGACACCACTGCAGAGTTTTGGTTTTTTTTTTTTTAAAATGACAGTTCATCTTACTTATTACATTTACGGAAAAGTGTTCATAGCTGTCTCAAAAACTTCAAAATGTCACATAAAGCAGTGTAAAAACAAACTAATGTGCAATTTTACGTCCATTATTTTGCATGTGTCTTTCTCCCCATAGTAGTTGACTGAAAGAACCTTATGCGTCCTTACTGATATGCACCTGATCTCAGATTCAAAGGATAGTTTTGTTCTCCTTTTCCTGTGGTTCTCAGTAATTTCTTTCTCTACAGCTTATTTTCTCTGAAAATTATTTAATGTTTAAAAGCATTTTTACATTTCTATCTAGCCACCAAACAAAGTAAAATAAAATAACTTTGTACAAAGTAAGATGCAGCTTTTTCTAAGAAGGTTTTGGAAATGCTTCTTGGGTTTGTTAGTCACTAATTTTAAACTGATTGTTGTGTGCTTCCATCTTTGTTCATGAAAACAGTTTTTACTCTCTCTAAGTTAATGCGAGAGTCCTGAGCTTAGATTTAAGCAAAATGTGAAAGAAAATCTGTTGTTTAAACTAAAATACACATTTGAATTTGTATCCCTTTCTTCTTTGACTCATAATCATAATTTAGAAATAAACTGAAAGTAGAACTAGATGTGGCAATGAACTGACTTCGGGAATTACCCATAAATTGTAGTGCTATCTGTAGTCCCTCTTGATCTTTACTGTAGTTAGAGGGAGGACATGAAAAGCCCGCTTTTTGCTTTGTGAAGAGGAGTTAACGTCCTCTGCAAGCAACCACATGTATTCTGCCGTAGTGAGATGCATAGTGTTAAAAATCATCCATAAGTACAGTTAAACTTTCTTTTTTTCCTCTAGCTTCTAGAGATGCAGGAGTGACAAAAGCAAATGGTTTGGCTTCTCCAGCTAGTGGGAGGCCATCTGGCCATCACAACAAACACATGGAGTCTGTCCGACCCGGCATCCTCAGTGACAGCCCCAAATCTGCCCGCAGCCCCTTTCACCGACAGAGAAGGGTTGTTTTCTATGATGGCGATGCCAGTGATGATGATGAAAGTTCCCACTTGCACAGAAGCCAGAGGGCCAAGAGCCAGGAGGATGCTGGCATAGTTGTTACAACCTCATCTGTAGAAATCGATGATGAAAGCCAGGACAGTGAGTCATCAAGATACAGTGGCATGGAGACATCTTCCCCAGTCTTCAGCAACTCTGTGGAATCTGCAGACAGCGCACTGGAGCAAATTGAATCTCCTTTCTTCCCCATCATAGCATTCGATTACTCAAGTGTGCCTGAAGTTCGTCTTGGCAGCCTGAGTTTGAGGGAGCTCCGGGAAGCACAACTTGAGTCAAAGAGATCACCAAAACTGGAGCACAGAGCAGTGACCAGAGTGAAAAGCATGATGAGCACTGAGTGCCGAAGCCTTCAGAGACACAGGACGGAGGAGCATGGCTCTTACAACAAGCCTGTTGCCAGGATGCTCCCTCACAGCAAGAAATGTGAGGCACCTGATGCGGCTGGGCAGGGCCAGGTTGAAATTGTCACTCTGGTTCGTAATGAGCACGAGTCATTCGGCCTGGATTTGGAAATCCAAGCCATGCCCTTAAAGGTTGTCGTCACAGGGATGCGGCCAGGTGGACCAGCAGAAATGGTAATTTGTAATTTGAGTTGCCTTATTGTGGTGTTCTTTCCCATTGCAGCAATTATTAATGTTGTTATTATTATTGTTATTATTGTTGTTATTATTATTGTTATAATTAAGCAAGTAGTCTGTTGAGAGTAAGTGCAACTGAGATGCTTGTCCTTGTTGGGCAGAATGTCTCACCCCATGTTTTTCTGGAGCTGCTGCTAAATAAAACGTTTCTGATTCAGATGTGCACCCCAGCTAATTTAAAACTAAGAGCGGCAGGACGCAGGTCCACTGAGATGGTCTCATCCCTCCTTGCAAATGCAATTTTGGGGGAATGCAGTTTTGTATTTATTTTTTAACTATGGGCAAAGACAAAACAAGTCTATGCTAGTGATAGAGGATGGTGGTAACAAATGTTTGTTATGCTTTACAATTTTACAGACACATGTCCCTGTATTACAGGGATCTGGAACTAAGAGGCTTTAAGTGCTGGCCACATTGCTCTTCTGCATCACATACATTCCCATTCCAGTACAGATACATGCTTCATGCTGGTTGTGGAATTGCTAGATGCAGAAGAGTAATACTCTGGTGCACAAACCTGGCTGTAGCATTTTTAATCTCATTAGTGGCCACTAGAATAAGAGGGGATATAGCATAGCAGTTTGAATGGGGCTGTGAGATCTGGGGATTTAGGGTTTTTTCCTGCTTTTTTCACAGACTTATTTTGCAGTGTTTAGAAACATACTTAAACTTTCACCTTAAGAGCTCAGTTCACATCTGTTCAGTGGTTAAAGAGAGTTCCACCTGAGATGTAGTTCATGCATAGAATTAAAAATGGCACACAGTGATCCAGTCCTAAAGAAGCTAGGGCTGATCTATCTCTTTTCATTTAACTAAGAGGGCTATGTCCTTCATCCTGATACTCATCTCTCAGAGAAACCAGCAGCTCTTTTGACCTTCCTGTTTTAAATTGATGTTTAATTCTCCTCCTCGCAAAAGCACAGTCTGCTCTTAATTTATGTGCTGGCAAACTGACAGCAGTGGTACCTGTGCTCTGCAGTGACGTTAAATAGGGGATGTTGCTCATCAGCTATTAATTGCTTCCCTGCAATCTTTGCCCTGTAGTAGGACTTCTGATGTGTATTTATAATTTCCTTGAATCTCTCATTGCATCAGGGCTCAATGGGTAAGATGGCTGTCGGAGATGAGATTACCACCATCAACAGCATCCCCATCAGTAAGATGACATATGAGGAAATCTGCTTGCTTATGCAGTGTCTTCCCACATCCGTAACCCTGGAGATCCAGAAGGCAGCATCAGGTGAGAAAGTAGTTTTGCTTTTGTTCTGGGTACCCATGAACAAAATGTCCTTGGATCAGCTGGGTCTGACCTTCTGCTGTCCTAGCTTTTTACATGGATTCAGAGAAGAATCGTGGGGGGACATTGGTGAGCCAAGCAAAGCACTTCATCACCAAACCAGGCTTCAGGGTCCGCTCTAGTACCATGATAAGGGAAGGAAACCTACTCCTGTATGAGACATACAAAGTTCCCACATAGAGTAGGTCCCTCCTGCCAGTGTTTGCAGAGGCCTGAGTCATTTCGTGCAGTCCTGGGGCTAAAATGACAGTGACCCTTGTCCTGACAACTCATTTTATTGCTGTGCCTGTTCATTAAATATATTGACCCTTTATAATCAAATCTCTCTCTTAAGTCTGAAGTTCTAGTAATGTTTTTATGAATGAACAGTAAGACACTAAAAGCCTCTTTTCTTTCTTTCCCTTTCATGTGTCAGAATTCTCTAAAGTGCAGGAAGATGAAACAGAAAACCCAAGAAAATGAAAATCTTATAAAAATGTTTATTTGCATGTTTCATTACAAAAAGTTTTCTAGTGTGAGTTGAAATACTTGATACCTCCTTGCTTTCTGCTCAGGGCTGATTTATGCTGCTACAGCAATATATGAATCCCGACAGACTGAACAAATTATGTGCTGTGGAAATGAGTGTTTGAACAAGAAAAGCATACTTTTCAAATTCAGAAAGAACATAATATTTTGCTTTGTTCTAGCTTATGATCTTTGTGTACCTATTAATACCTGGGAATCTAAAATGCTTCCAGATGCTTGACTTCCATTTGTTCTTTAAGGAATTACAGGCTTGGCAGAATCTAGTTCTTGTTTCTTTAGATTGCTGTGGCTTTTCAAACCAATAGCACTGGGGTAAGGACACATTGGGACTACTTTGTCAGGCATTTCTTCTACTACACCCTTGCCCTGTCCCACTGGCAGAAGGGGTGGTGTATCCAGTGTGTGATCCACTATACTGAAGCAGGAAAGTACTTCAAATTCTAACCTGGCTGCTTCAGATTGCCATGCTGAAGCATTTTTCCCTTGTTGACTCCAGAAGGAATCAGCCTTCTTAACATAAATACCTAAATTATGTGGATAATCCTGCAGGACTGTACAAGAAGAACAGAGATGTGCAGGCACATTTGAAGGAGCAGGAAAGGATGCTGACACTGTGAATAAGGTCTCCTTCTCCATGCACTTTCTAGGCCCCATTTCATAGTAACTGGCCTCTGGAAGGCAGCTCTGGAAGAATGGGAATGTGTGTCTCAGAAGCAGTGTAGAGAGGTGGAATCTGGTGCTTAGGATGAAGTGCTGAAAATTGAAGATGCGAAGAAATGGGTGAGCAGGAATGTGTCAGTGCAGCAGTGACAGGGAGCTCGGTATGCTGTCCAGGAGTGAGTTAAACAAGTACTGGAAGCAAGTAGAGGTCTGTGCCAGAGAAGCAGTAAAGCCCATGTGCTTAATGTGTGTATAACGTCACCCATGTGTGTCACATTGAACACCTGCAGAAGTGCCAAGCGGGTCAGAGCCAAGTTATTTATGCACAGACCATCACTGTGTTCTCTGATCACCTTTGCTACATCAGGGCTTTCTGTGTTCTCTGGAGTCTCTATGGGAGACCTCAGTGATCAAACAAGTGATAAGAAGCAGTGCTGCTCAGCATGACTTACTGCATGCTGACACTTTGGTAGTTGGCTGCTTGACTGCTGCAATTTCAAAGACAGGAATTAAACAGATCATGACTACTCACCTTGGATAAGTGGATTGCTCCCTTCTGTGCACTACTCAAATACACAGGGTTATGATTAGTTTGAGTTGTTGTAAACATCGTTACAGAAGAGGTGGAGTGCAGAGCAGAATGAAAACATGCAGTCTATGTGGGTGTCTATTTTTGTAATAAAGCCTGGTGTTTTCTGTGTCACTTCTTATACTTGACAGGATTTTGCTTTTTTTTTTTTTTTTCTTTTTTATCGTGATGCAGCTGTCAGCAGATTTACAAACCTCATCCTGTCTCCAGGGGTAGACACTCAAAATCAGGCCAATGTCAACAGCATCCTCACAACGGAGGCAGAACAGAGTGCTGGGAAGCGAGAAAGAGCAGGTCTGCAAGCTGCTGGCAGCAGCTGCGCCGTGGAGAGAGCAACACTGCCGCCTGATGCCACGAGCAGGGACATGCACAGAGGTACCAGGAAGGGCAGCCGTGACGAGGAGTGCACGGCCATTCCCGTCACTGACATCGATGACCTGCTCAGCCAGATGGGTGCCCCTGAGAGCAGGGCCTCACGCACCCCATCACGCGCAGAAAGTCCCCTCCGAGATGAGTACACCACGATGTGCTGCTGTGGCACTGATGAAGGCTGCCCCAGCTCTGAGCCACGAGTAGCCAAGGAGGAGCCGCTGGAAAAAACTGTGAATTGTGGAGCTAATGCACAAGGGGTTTTGGGGCTGTCTGTGTTGGACTCCATTAATACAGGCAAACTTTTTACTGTGAATAAAAACTCTTTAAATAACTATTCTAGGAATTTTAGCAGTTTAAATGAGGATGAGTTGCCTGCAGCAAACTCTGTGGAAAGTAAGAGAAGCGACCCGTTTCCAAAGTCAATGTATGGGGCTGCAGAGGATTCTCACTCGGACACAGAGTCCATCACAGAAGCCTTTGACAGTGCTAGTGAGGTGTTGCTTGGGCAACGTTCTGCTGCTACTGCCCCTGCGGGCTGTACTGTAACAGAGTCAGATGAGGAGCAAATTGAGATTTGTTGCATGAACGATGAGCTGCAAAAGCCCACACAGGAGCTGCATCTCACCTCTGGAGCAAGCTCATCCTCACTGTCCCTGTTGCACCCTTCCAGTGGCAAAGTTTTGCAAAATGAGGGCTGTGCAATGTGTGGGTCACTGGAGACAAGCATCAACAAACTAGGTTTGGAAGATCATGGTGGTCCCGCTACATGTCCCTCAAAATGTCCAGATGTGTCGTCTGCATCCTTGTGTTCTCCTTCCTCAGTTTTCCTGCCAGAAAAAGACATCCTAAAGAATTCAGTCAGTATCCCTGAAGTTTACTCTTTCTGTAACAATGGTGCCTTACGTACAGAAGAACGGATGGAGTTGGGGAACAGTAATGAACATAAGAAATGCTGTGAATCCATTGAAGAAAAAGGGTCTCTGCACTGCAAAAAGACAAGCTTTTGCTCTGCTAGAAATGTCAGTGTCTTGGAGAACAACTTGTTTGAGAAAGAAGGATGTCATGATGAGCAGAGATGCAAATCTGTAAGTGAAACAGCTGTTGATGACTGTAATCATGCTGTTAATTATTGCTTGGTGAAGAAAGAAACCAATAGTTTGTCCAACTTGTCTAAAGCAGACAACAATCATGTGAATGCATCATCAACAAGAGGAATATCACTCAGGTCACCCTTTCCCACTAGATCTAAAGATCCAAAGGTTAATGCAACTCATGACTTGCCAGGAAAAAATGAGAAAATTAACTCTGTGACTTCAGGAAGGACTTCAAATGGAAAAGTCCAAAGCTCAGGCACAAATCACTGCAAAGGAGCTGCAGTACCGCACAGCCCATCCTCACAGAAAAAATCCTGTCAGGAGTCTAAGGGAATGGCACAAAAAAGTCTAATGGACACCCTTTTAAATAATCAGAAGTCTAAAGCAGGACCAAAGCTAAAAGGGTTCACCATCAAAAGCAAAACAAAGACAAATTCAGATTCTCCTGGCATCAATCCTACCAAAGTCAATGGGGCTGATCAGAAAAGGGCTTCTGTTTCTCCACAACTGTCCCCCAAACTCCTGGGAAAGAAAACACCATTGTCCCGTAATTCACCTACAAACTCAGATCCTGGAAAGAGCATTTCAGCAGCCTCAAAGACTCTGAAATCAGAGCTAGAAAATAAACCATCTCTGGTAATTTCTGAAGATTCACTTCTGCCTCTCCTGAATGGCAGCAGCAGCCCAACCACAAGTGGTGAAATGAAGTGTGGCTGTGGGGAGCTATCATGGGGAAAGCCTAAAGAGAAACAAGTTTCCATGCAGGCTGTGGTGTGTCAGGGTAAGGGTGCTAAGGTGGATGATTTCAGAGCTAGAGACAGTCAGTCCATAGTCACTTCACCACCTCAGGGGACACCAAAAGTTGAATATGTGAAAGCGAGGACTGATAACCCTGGAACAGGCCTGAACACAATCAAGAGCATCTATAGTGCAGATGACCTTAGGCAATTAGATCTGCAAAATGTAGGAACGTCTACTGGAGCCTGCTCTTCTTCATTGGGGTCCCCTTCAGTTCAGCAGGAGCAGCTGGAAGGGCAGGAGATCCAACGGACTTTCATTGAGGTGAAGCTTTCCTCATCCTCATCCCCTTCCTCATCCTCCTCTGCCTCTTCCTCACCAGCATCGTTTCTGCGACTTCCATTGCTGGAGAAAACAGAAGAGGTGAATGCAGAAGTGCCTCAGCTGACTGAGGAGATGGGGACCATGCAATATTTCGCAAAAGCAGATATTGCTGGAGACAGACATCTCTGTGGCTTGTCGAAACCCGTGACAAGGACCTACTCGATGCCGTCCCAGTTATCGGGTCACTTGAGGGAGGACTGCCACGTTGCAGAGGGTCACCCTGTGCAAGGCCCCCATGGCCAGACTGCGGAGGAGAAATACCCACAGGCAGCAGCACGGATGTTGAAGATGGTTCACCTAAATCTGCCGAACAGCCAGAGTGGAAAGGAGCAGGCGTACACCTCTAAAAGTACCCAGAAGGTCCATGACACGTCCCCCTCAGCTGGTGACATCAGCTACCCCACCGCTGATAAACTGAGAAGCTTCAGAAGGAATTACTATTACTATGAGCTGAACTGGCCACATGAGCCAATTTCATCCTTCTCTGTCAAACAGAGAATCAAATCCTTTGAAAACCTGGCAAATTTTGACCGGCCCATTGTGAAGGCCATAGATATATGCTCAGCTGCAAGGTTGCCTCTCGCCAGGAGGTCATGTGGTGGTTTGGCCACCACATCCAGTTCTGCAGAGTCACCGTGGGCCCTGCGGCGCAGCTTGAGCTCCTACGGTGGTAGCCCCAGCCCAGCCAACGCTGTGGCCAAGTCTTCTCCCGGCACAGAGCCCATACATATGGCTGAGGCTGGCAAAGGGGATGGAAAGTCCCAGAGGAGCGAGGAGGATGGCATTGGGGCAGACATCATCACCTTCTCCACCTCGGCCTCACCGGTGCGCCGCAGCCGGGGCCTGGGGCGGCCAGCGCTGTCGCGCTCCAGGCTGCGGGAGCTAAGAGCCCTCAGTATGCCTGACCTGGACAAGCTGTGTGGAGAGGGCTTCTCGGGGCCGCCGCAACCCACCTGCTTCAAGACAGAGCTGGAAATCACGCCCCGCAGAGCCCTTGGCATGCCTGCACAGAGTGGGGCAGCTCCACCAGCCCGCTGCAGCCCTGGGGAGCTGGGTGCGATGGGAATGGGAGCCTGCAGCCCCCGGGACAGCGGCTCGGGGACACCAGGTTCCGCCTCAGATGATGACATGCCCCGTGGCAACTCTCTGGATAGGGGAAACAGCTGGTCCATCAGGTTGGTGTCAGCTTTGCTATGGTTCATCCCTACCCAAGCTAAAGCTTCCACTATGTCATAGGTCTGCCTCAAAGCACCTTTCAGCTGTGGCCCCACCCTACCATCCCCTCACAATCTGGGGTGCCATTCATGCTCTTGAAGCCTTGGAGCTGCCATGCTGCCGTGTCTTGGCTCCAGTACAGGATGAAACATTTTATCCTGGCATGGCTGGGCTCGTTTTCTATGTCCCCTCTAGCTGGTTGTGGTCAGTTTTTGGCCATGTTACAGCACAGCAGCAGTGGTGGAGGTGAGGCTGCACAGCACTGGCTGCCTGCACAGCCTGTGGTGACAAACGAGCTTGTTGTCCTGCCAGAAGCAGTCTTCAGATGTAGCTGTCTCCTGTTAATGTCTGTTGCTAAAACTATTGGGGAAGGATGAGGGGAACAGAACAGGGACTGACTTTCAGAGTTATTCTTAAATAATCTTCTCTGCCTCTTCCTATTCTACCAGCACACACCCTTTCTTAGCAGTTTTCAAGATTCCTTCATCCTCATTTATCCTAATACAACATATACTGTAAATCTAAAATGTATCTCTACAAAGTTGAGAAATATAGAGCTCTTCTATCTTTTTATGTTTATTTTAGCTTGGATCAGCTGCTTGTTTCAAGCCTGGACCAGCAAAAACTGCAGTCTGTTTTGTCAGTGGTAGTACCAAAATGTGATGTTGCTGCTATGCTCCAAGAAGTCAAAGCACAAGTAAAGGTAAAAACCAGAAGATAAAACTGGGTTGTTCGTCGATTTTTGAGGGTTTTCATAAGGGTATATAAAATCTTTTCCAGACTATCTCAGGACTCCTCCAGTAGTCCCGTGACGGGCTATTACTATCAACTGCAGTTGATGTTAATTTTACTAATGTTGGTTTTTAAATGACTGCTATAAACCTTTAATGATTTTGAATGGCTTTTTGTTTAAGAAAGTTCAAAGCAGTTTTGAGTCACAGTAAATAGAACTATTTTAAGTGGAAAAGTATGCCTTCATCTGGGCTGTCCTGTAATTGCACATCAGAATTTAACTTTCCACCAGCCATCTAGGTCAGACTCAGTTTCCCCACTGTGCAAGGGAAGCTCTGCTCCTCTCTGTGCCTTTTGCTACAAGCTGCAATCACAGAAATGGAATTTATTTTGTTTAATGCTGAAATGGTGACTTAATGGTGACTTTAATGCTAGAAAGTGGCTCCTGAAGGGCTTCTAAGATACTCCTGTGACCTTTTGTTCTCTTCTGTGGAAACTGGTTTTTGCATCAAGATAACCTGTTTCATTATCTAGGTGTTTAAAGGAGGCTTCCAAAGTGAAATGACTGCCAGAACATTACTTCCATATTTTTGGTGTTTCTGTTTGTGGGATACATGCACATCCTTTTAAAGTCAGAACAGAAGTTGATAAAATAATGACAGTGTTGGAAGGGAAACTGCCATCTGGTCTGCATAACTGCTGGCTGAGCTGCATCTAGAGTGTTCTTGAGTTTTGTTCAGAAAGATTGCAATTTCAAACATAGAATAGGCTGGGGGGGAAAGGACCTCCCCAAAATATCCAGCTTTGTCTTCTTCCAGGGGACAGCATAGCTAAAGCATGTGAGTCTCAAAAGCTTGGTGAGCCAAGAAGGTTAGCTAGGCTTACTGATAAAATTAGGATTGGATTGCACAACTGGACAGAAGTAATTAAGTGTTCTCTAAAGTATTTTGCATGGGGTCTTGGAGAAATTATTTTTTTATGCCACTTTTCAAAGCCTGAGAGCTCAAATATTTATAAAGCTGAATGCTTTTTGGAATATGCTCCCTGTCTGCATAGTTTCTTATCCATATTTAAGCCCAGTGTGGCACATACTCTGGAACATTTTGTACTATTGAAATGGTGGATTTCGAGTGTACAATAGAACAGTTCTTCATAGTTATCCAGTTGCTGAAAAATGAGATGGACTGCGTGATTTGGACTCAGAGCTTTCCTGGGAAGAGTTTGTCACCATCCTTTACTCTAAACAGTGCTGAATTTACTGCTAGCGTTTAATAAATGCTACTACTACTAATAAAATGTGGGCATTTTATTTAAGTCTCTGTGACTGATATCTTTGGCTAACAGTCTAAACAGAGGTGATTACTGGAGTGTCTTTTATGTATCCAAGTAAAGCAGTAAGCATCCATAGTGAGGTCTCTGCCCAGTATTATGTGTGCTGGCAAGGGGAATCTTTGAGAGCTGGGGAGGGAGGGAATGCACTTTGGGAATGGGAAGCCAGTATCCAGACTGTGCTGTTGACTGGCCCAACACATACGATCCTGGGATAACTCTTCTGACATCTGAACTTTTTTTTCCACCAGTGTAAGCAAATTAAGTTGAGATATCAAGGGTTGGAAAGAGCCTGACCTCTTGAAAATAAAAGGGTTGCTATAATACTTAACAGTCAAAGATAATGTGTGTGTTTCCATTGCCCTCACTGCATTTGGAAAGTGGTTAGTGTAGTTCCTTAACTGATTTTATTATTTCTAGCCAAATATAAAGCTGTTCTCACTTGAGTACAGATGAGCAGGGTTCTAGCATCTACAAAACACTGTGGGCAAAAATGTTCTGCCTTCACTGCTCCGCTCTCCTTGAGCGCTGATGGATCGGTGATGTGGAGCAGGGTGACATCAGTTTCTAACATTGCCTGTGTATATCACAGGGATGCCTCTAGTGCAGGAAATCTTCCACAGACACTATTTGGCAAAAAACGTGCAGTGAGACCAAGAATTTGACTGTTGTTTCACCCAAAAAACCTAACAACCTGTGGTTCCCTATGCCTTTTGAAACAAAAGGCAAATGCTGAGTTAATATGTTGAGTTTAGTGAACTAAACATATCATTTAATGCTAAATAAATTAAGAGATTGGTTTCTAATGATTTGCTATTAATTTTAGTATTGGCAATTTCTGCAACTAACTGGTGTTAGATGGAGTTCTGAGGAAAAGCTGAGAAACCTGCTTTCTATTCCCCACACCTGAAGTTCTGCCCCAGAGATAGGTACTATGCCCCTGGCTCTACCACATTCCTTCCTACAGTTCCCCTTACATCACAAGATGCGCTCTCTTGTGACAGTGTCAGACCTGTTGGATGCAAACCTGCACCAATCCTTTTCCTGTGCTGGATGCTTCCATTTCTACAACAGCACAGCTTAGTCTTATTTAGATCACTAATAGGCTCCTTACTTTCATCTCCCAAGTGAAAGTTTTTTCTGCTGTCCCATCTGACCTTCCCAAGCTTCAGTATGTGGTCACTGCCTCTTGAAAGATTGTGCAGCACTGCTGAGAAGAGGTCGATGCAACTACCCTGCATTACATCTATGTAACCCTTTCAAGAGGAAGAAGAAATTGGATAACAAGTGTTGGTAATTCTATGAAGAGTACAGTGCTTGGTCCAGAAAGGTGTATGGGAATATTGCATTTTGACTGCAAAATGCTGAGCAATGTGAAATTGACTACAGCCTGTGAAAATTAGGCTGCCAAGGGTTTAATGCTATTTCACTATCCTAATTTTGACCTTGCTTGCTAGCCTTGAACTGACTGAAGAAACCTTTCTTGTCACCTGAGTTCTCCTAGATGGCTGCTTCATTCTGTAGCATGAAGTGAAATGCATTTAATATCTCAGTTTTAATTCCTTGAGTTGCCTTTTGCCACCTGCCATAATCTGTGGGTACTGGGAATTTGTCATTTATATGGGTACTTGGTCTTGATCTTTGGTTTTGTGTTTCTTCTTCCCTTTCCTGTGCACCTCCATTTTTCTGCTAGAGCAAAGAAGACACGTACTTTGTAGTCTTGCACAAAGAAGAAGGAGCTGGCTTGGGATTTAGTGTTGCTGGAGGAATAGACTTGGAACAGAAATCAGTCACAGTAAGTGATGGCTGCAAGTCATTTTTCCACAAAGTTCACTTTAAAGCAGGCTGGTGATTAGATCAAGTGCTCGTTTATCAAGACTCACTGCAACTCATTCACAGTGTCTATCAGAAGCAGCAGCTTACCATCTGCTGCTGAAATCAGAATGTCTGGGAAGCATAATTTTTATTATTGGAGATGGATAACAATTATGCTTTCAGGCTTTAAAAATCTGTTACTGGATAGGATGGGCTAGATCTAAATCCTATGCATGTAAATAAAATTCTGCATGCAGCTGCAGAGCACAGAGCCTTTTAGGGGAGACTTTCATTCCCAGCTCTTGAAAGGAAACTCTGTGCAGCAAAGTTTTTGTAGGATTTTTCAGATCCTGAGACTGATAGTTTCATACCTCAGCAAACATTATGGATTTCACATCACAAGTTTGTTCTGAGTTAGTAAGACCTGTGGGTGATCAATAAATGAGAGTTGTTGTCTGGTTAGGATTTTTTTTAAGTCTTAAGCAGCATTCTGAGCCAAAGACATTGTCCTATTAAGATACTGGTGTGTAAAAAGTGACTGTTCAAAACTGGATCAGTGAGACAGAAAAATCCAAGAAAACTGGTGTCCTGTGTGACAGTTTCTCTAACACAAAATATGCATTTAAATTCTGCCCTGAAAGAGAGAGATCCATTATATGTTGAGGTTAGAACAAGGGTATGTCCTCAGCTTTGGGCCCTGCGGAAGCCCTTGCAGGAATCTTCTGGGATTTGCTTTTAGACAAGACTGGCATGAATAAATGTATTTTATATTAAACTGTCATTAAGTTAGAATATGGTCAAAGTCTAGAGAGTGGGCCTCTACTTCTCTCACTACAGAAGTTGTTCCCTGTCTCTGGCCCAAACATTGGCAGCTCTAAGCAAGACAAAATGGTCAATGGTGTCCCACCCCAGAGGGTTCCTTACCTAGAGACTGGGACTCTACCCAAAAAAATACGATCTTGAGCTCTCTCAGAGTGACTAACTGATTAAGTCCTTTTCCTGAATTCTGTTAGCCATGACACCAAAGGAGCATCATCTCCTGTACTTTCTTGATGATCTTTGTTCAGTGGGTGTTAAAGGGATCTTTTTAGTGTTCTTGACCTACTGTGATTCTGGGTCCCAGCTAGATTTAGGGTTGCCACTGGATGCTGAGCTGCTTAGATGAGATGTTACATCCTCACTTGGGTGCAGGAATAGAAATGTCTAGTGAGCTTCAGAGGAGCTGAGCAACTGAGAGAAGGCAGCAGTTTATTTGGATATGACCCCCGTATTCCACTTGCTGCTTGCATTTGCATGCATACATCTGTTAATGGGGCTGTTATTCCAGCTTTGAATGCCTGCTTAGACTGGCTGGAAATTTATCTCCTTGGATCTGCAGGGCTGTAACAGGTGCCCATCTCAGCATGGCACTACAAGGAGATGGAACAGGAGCCAAAAGGCGTCTGATGCCTTGCTGTTGGTCTGGGTATTAGGATAAATTCCTAAAGATTGTGCCATGCAGAATTCAGTCCACAGATTTGCTGCCTTGAACATTTGCTTGGCAGACCCAGTACTGTCTCCATGGGAAACCATATTCTGGCTGCTAAAATTAGAGTGCCTAATAGGCAAGTCCTTAAATACTGGGTTTTGAATCTTTTAGTCAGTTCCTTTTTGTAAATGACACACATCTAAACTTGCTGGAAGTTTCCTCAAAGTTTAATCCACCCTGGATAAGAGTATTTTTTTCCCTAGAAAAATGCATTTCAAGCTGCTAAATCATCCCTTTCCATCTATTTGCATGATATTTGATCAGCCAGATTGAGGCAAACAATTAAATCCTTGTACAGCTGCAGTAAGTCAGAGCCTTTCTGTGCACAGATGTTTAGAAATGTGCATTTGAAAGCAGCACAGGATGCATGTCCCAGTCACTAGGAACTGGTGGAGTGGGTGTCACACTCCACAGTGTTCTTGGTGGTTGCTATAGCACGGATGTAGATTTAACCTCTGTGTCACTTACAATGTGTTAATTGAAGGCCTTTGATGAGTTTAATGAAAGCATTAGTGATTTGTGATTTTACATTCCATAGCTGGTTTTGGTTATCTTTGGCTTAGAAACGACCATGCAATAACAGTGTTTTTTCCTCTGAATTGCTCCATCCCCAGCTGCAGCTCTGTCACTTTGAGGGTGTTCACTGGAGCAAATACTGTGTGCCTGATACCCAGGCAGTGGGCACTGACTGCAAATTTTAGTGGGGTGTCTCTGTTCACCTTGGCCTCTAGAATGCTGTGTGTGGTCATGAGGTTAAATCCTTGTTAAAACTTTTCTTGTAGGTCCACAGAGTGTTTTCAAAGGGAGTGGCATCTCAAGAAGGGACTATCCATCGAGGAGATCTTGTTCTGTCAATCAATGGCAAATCTCTGGCAAACTCAGTCCATGGGGATGTCCTAAATACTCTGCATCACGCAAGGCTTTACAAATATGCAGTTGTTGTCATCCAGAAGGAAAAAGACAAAACAAACAATTCCTCCAGACTTGAGATATCAGCTACTGGCAGAAAATGTGTGGGGTCTGGAAAGGATGTTTCCATGGAAATAGGAACAGGTATGATCTTTGTCCAAGAACCATTGGAAGGATTCCCTTGCAGAGCAGACTGAAGGGAAAAAATGTCCATGTGTTTTAGATTAAAAGTGTCTGTACCTTATGTGATTGAAGGGAACAAACAAAATTACCATTAAATTTTATTTGTTCTCTTCGGAACCTGAATACCATTTGGGATTTGGTTATTTTTTGTGGTTTTGTTTTTTTTTGTGTGGTTTTTTTTGTTTTTTTTTTTTTTTTTTTTTTTTTTTTTTTTTTTTTTTTTTTTTTGAATTATCATAACGAGGCACAAACTTAGAAGACTTGATTTAGGGCCTAATCCAATATATACTTAGGTAAGTGATTCCACATATTCCTCTGATCCAGGATAAACTCCTTTTCCATAATAACAGTAGTCAATGCAAGAAAGGAAACAACTAGCAATAATTTAAAAAAATAAAGAAAAAGCTCAAAGAAAACCCCATGCTACAGTTAGTTATTCATAGGGACTGAGCTTGTTCTTCGTAAAAGCAGAATTCATACAGTTTCTAGTAGAAACATAGAAAAAAATTTTTATATTGCAGTAAATGGAAGTAAACCATATTGAAGTCAGCCGTCCCACAGGAAAGTAGGGATAAATGATTGGAGTGAAAATGTATCAATGGAATATTAGGTTCCTCTTTGGGAGCACAACAGCATTTTGGTGTAAGGGCTGCATCTGGGGTGTTAGAAAGAGATCTCTGAATTTTTTTCTGTAGATTTAAGACCCAAACCCCTTCAGCACCTGCCTGGATGGTGCTGCTTGGGAGCAGCGGATGACTTCCTTCAGTGCTGCCCTGCTGCAGAGTTTCAGGGAGGGAGTGGGCCACAGTTACAGCTTTCTGCTGAGAGAGTTGGCAAGGGCAACCCCAGGCACTCAGCTCAGTCCACCCCAAAACCAGGATATGGAGCTGCCACTCAATTGTTTTTAATCTGTTGGCTGTAATCATTAATGTTTGCAGGGTTGTTTTGTTTTTGTTTTTTTTTTTTTTCTCTGTAGCAGTTTCTATTGTTTTATGACAGGATTTTGTAACACAGCTTAAAAAAAAAAAAAAAAGCAGCGCTCTGTTAATTAATGGATCAGCCTTTCTGGAATTGCTCCCATGGATATAATCTATGTAATTACTTCAGAATCCGTCTCTGCCATCAAATCCCCACATCCTGCACCCTGACAAATGCAGAATATCTGCTGGTTCCAGGCACTAGGGGGCAACATTATCTCATAAACAGCAGTGTTGGGTTATTCAGAACATCTTTCCACCCTTCCAGGCAAAGGACATCTCCAGATGTTTTAGATAATGTTTAAAGTTGTCTGAGATAACAGTAACAGTAATTTGTGGTAATGCAGACTGTATAATTTTTATATTCACACAAGGCAAAGAGGATCCTGCTCTCCAAAACTGCAGATTTATTTCTTCCTAAGCAAAATCATATTTTATGTCAGCTACAGCTATAGGACATTTCAGAAATATCTGCTATGTAGGAGGCATGGTGCAACTACAGTTAATTATAACTAAACACATAGATAGGAGACCAGAAACAATTTTTCACCCTAGTAAGTGATTTTTGCTTAGGAGAATGCAACGTGTTTGCTTAATATAACATTTCATTCGCTACTGTTACTTAAAAAGATGTGGCTCATTGAGTAAGCAAAGGGAAGAAATGAAAGGAAAATAAATGCTCACCACTTCCTATTTTTGTAACTTTTCAGTTCTTTTGTTGGTGTTTAGAGCATTTGCTAAATTTGCTGGTATAATTTTGCCAAAAAAAGATGCCGTGCCATGTTTTTGTTTCATATGTAAAATGAAAATATCTCTGTGTGTAAATGCATTTTGTGCTGTCTCCCATTCACAGCTACAGTAAGAGCACATTCACTTCTGAGAAATTTGGTGGCCTGTCGTAGTCTGAGTAACTGAACTCTGAATTGTCTTGTTACTGCAGCAAAAGCAAAAACCAACCAAACTCAACTTGCAATTCACTGTTATCTGCATAACAAGATGCTGTGTATATTCAATTGCAGATCCAAACCTGGATATGAACGATGTCATATGTGTTGAATTATTGAAAACCTCTGCTGGCTTGGGATTCAGTCTTGATGGTGGAAAAGCTTCCATTGCTGGAGATAAGCCCTTGCTTGTAAAAAGGATATTTAAAGGTACTGCATGCATGCAGTGAATGTTAACCCAGTTTTCCTTTTGTCTGTGCATTATACAGACATTTCAGTTATTGTACTCAGCATTTCTTTGCAGCAAGGGTGGTTTTTGTGGCTCTCATTTATTACCACTTACTAGACCAAAGTGGTCATTAAAAGAAAAAACACTCCTGGGAATGGCTAGGGATTGCATCTGCTAGTAAATGTTTGTAGAGCAATCTGCTTTACTAAATATGGGTCTGTCCACTATTCTAGACATTAGATTACAGCAGCAATCCTCTATATAGTGGTCTTGAGACATTCATGCCTTATCCTGCTCTCTTTTCAAAGAAATGCATAGTGCAGATAATCAGTATGGTACTGAAGCACCACCCTGCATTATGCCCAGTTATTAATTTTACCATATTTTTTTCCATTTTAGATATTAATATTAGCTTTTGCTAAGAATATCTGATATTTGTATTCAAAAGCTGCCAATCTTGGATGCTCTGTTTATCAGCAGATAGTTAAACTTATATGAGCCATATATAGAAAGAAAACAAATCTCAGAACTATGCTGTGACTTTCATATGTCACATGTCAGTGTAGTGAAAAATAAAGCACGTTTTGAAGGCAGCTGAAACTCTCGATGAAACTGCATGTGCGCAGCATTTTTAGAGAATTACTTTTCAGTGATTTATTCCCTTATCAAGATAAAAAATCAAACAGGTATTTACTGAATTACTTATCAGTTCTTGTGTGTGTGTGTTTGCTTTTCCCCTCTTTAGAAACTGCTTCTTAAGGTAAAGGGCATGTTTAATTTTTGAGTTCATTCATTTACATCCTTACATACAATCCTTTTCCCCTCCCTGTGGTAGCTCATGTTAGTTAATTATCATTACAGAAAACACACTTTCATCATCAGTGAAGGGTGTGCCTCTCTCTAGGAGCTTTCTGTGAATGGTATTTGTCCAAAGTTTGCTATTAGTGTTTGGCTTGTTCATTGCAGGTTTAAAATCTACTGCATTATCTGCTTATTACCCTGTTAAAGTTGAGGAAGTACACCCATGCCACATACAACTTTCATGGTTATTTTATCAACCAGGTTTTCTTACAACTACAGAGATGATATTCAGCTTATTTCATACATTTATGTTGTTTCCTTCAAAACCAGACATCTTTTCTGAGAACAGGGCTTTTTCTTTGTTAAAATAACCTTTTCTGTGAGATGCAGCATGGGATAGGTTGCTAGAGCTGACCTGAACATAAGTGATTTGTATTGAAATTGTTACAGTTGGAAAAAATGGTTTACATCATCCTAGTGGAAGGCAGATTTTTGTGGGTTCTCTTTCTATTTTTTTTAACAGTTCCTTTTCCCCCCTTTTTGCTTCTAGGTGGTGCTGCGGAGCAATCTGGAAGCATAGAAACTGGAGATGAAATTCTTGCTGTTAGTGGAAAGTCATTACTTGGGCTCATGCATTACGATGCCTGGAACATCATTAAATCTGTGCCAGAGGGGCCTGTTCAATTGCTAATCAGAAAACACAGAACTGCAGTATGATGGAAGCACTACATCTAATCACACTTGCTAAGACAAACGATTTAAAACTGTCTAAAAGCTGTCTTTGTTTATAAAGCCACACAGAAGTGTCTTAATGCTTTACAGAGAGGTGCTAAGAGCCTTGGAGAACCACTGAGCAAGTGTGTGATGAGCTTCAAAATTCTCACCTAATGATTGGGGATGAAGGAAGCCAAAAGTTAGAGACAATTTTGTATTATGTGGCAGTTTTATTGGAACTTCAAGACCTCTCCTGGGTTTGATTTAAAGTATTTTGACTGAGATAAATAACACTGTGCCTGTCCCTGATATTTTTAGTATCTGCAGAGTGTTGGTAGAAGAACCTGTTGGTTGCCATCCTGTTGACAAGGGTGGGTTTTAGACTGTACTATATCACTTAGCTGTAATAAGACTTGAGGACACTTCCTTAGGGTCTGGTCCTTTTTTTTTTCTTGTAATAAGAGAATGTCTGGAACAATCTCACTTTATTCTTCTAAGTGCAGTTTTGCTAAAAGTGCATGACAAAAGAGTATAATTTTGCACAACTTCTATGCCTAAAATACGAGCATTTTATTGCAAAGCTGAAAAATCCTCTTAAAACTAATGAACTAACTCAGCATCCACCACAACTGAATCTACTTCTAGGTGCAACTTGTATCTGAAAGCACTTGGCTTTAATGTGGTAGAAATCTCTAAGAAAATCATGTCCAAATAACAGGTGATTGTCCACCAAGGTGTATACTGAGTTGTTAGTTGTGATTAAAACGGGGGCGATAAAAATTGGGGTCTGAATTTTCAAATTTAGGCTTCTAATGTTAGGCACCTTTAAAATATATATATTTTTAAAAGGGGGATAATTTCAAGTGCTGAGCACTTACAGATCCCACAGACTTCAGCGACTGCTAAGAACGTCTGCAAGTTGGGCTGCTTTTATTTGTCTTCAAGAGGTTCAAGGCTGCCCAGCTTGAAAGACTCAAGCTGAAAAGTGGTGATCTAAAAATGGGGATTATAACAGATTAAATCTGAGCTGGCCATATTTGTGGTGGCTTTTAATTGGTCTTCTTTGTTTTCTCCTGTCCAGTATTTATTTTTTCTTGTGTGAGAGTGAGTTGAGGATGTGTGTGGACGATGCAAGTACACCCAACTGCATCAGGATTGGGCTGACACTGAGGGTGCTAGGTGGTGAAACTGAAAACTGTGTAGATGGGAAAAACCATGGTGTTGAATACAGCAAAAGAGAAAGGGTTGCAATGCCACAGGAGCTTGGTTTGGATTTTCTTGCCACTGCTCACAGAAGAGGTATCAGTAGCAGGCCCTGCTGCTTAGTCTGCTGTGCTGGGAGGAGAGTGTATGGGTGCAAGAGATTAGACTCTGTTACTGCTCTTCCTACATCTGGGATAGCTAAACAACATAAAATACATACAGGAGGAAATGGGCCAGTGTCCTTATCAGCTGAGAACAAGTTGTTTGTTCCACACTGCTCAGGTTGTTCATCACATTAGGCTGGAGATTGCTCGCAGCCAACATGCCCAGGGTGAAGAGCTCTCGGTCTGGAATCAGTCCAAGTCTGAAGTGCTGCCTCTGTTTTTAGTGAGCCAAGACACTGCATAGCTGTTACAAAAAGGTCTGGGCTTGTCTCTTGGCCCTACCCCAAAATCTTACTGTAGTTCAGTTTATTTACATTTATTCAGTAGTGCTTGAAGCAATTGCTTCCAGGTTAGTGGAGCACTCGCTTGAGCTCATTTCTGTGACAGCTTCATTAGACTGCAGCTCATGATGAGCAGAAGGAAATTCAGTTTTCCGACACAACCTGAGACCAGAGGAACAGAAAAACTGTGCAATGTTTGCTAAAAATTAATAAATAAGTTTCATTCTTTTTCAGTGACGTATTAGCATGTGAATCCAGGGAGAGATGCAGCTTTTGGTTACAGGAAAGGCAATACTGTATGTAGTCCTACAGCTCCTTTGCCTGCAGGATTTCTGCTGAAACTAATTCAGATTCAGTGCCTGTGAGATGACTGTGGAGTTGGGTCCCCTGTGAACCCAAAACTCAGCCACTCTGTCGGGACTGGTCTGTGCCTCCAGTCACCTCCACGGTGGAAGAGGCTTCAGGAGGATGCAGCTCTTAGGGCTGGAGGACCACACTGAGATTTCCAAGCCTGTGATGGGATAGAAGAGGTTACCCCTGCATATTTGCTGAAAAACAGGAAGAAGACAATTCAGCAATGACAATTGAATGGTGAGGCCTTGTTCAGGAACGACCAAAATCTGACTGTAATAGAGTGTATAATAGATACATAAAATGCATGTGGAATTTAATGCAGCGTAGTGAATGCATACCTGTATACGTATAATACGTGCAAGTGCAGTACTGACTTTTTGCTACTTTAATGTGGTAAATCACAGTTGTGTTTTAGGAAATGGCATTTTTTTCAGTCCACGGTCTAAAATTCTGGAGGTTCCATCACAGGGAGGCATATGTCTCCCTCACTCCTAAACCAGTGTGAGCTTAAAGGTAAAGTCTTCATTTTGTAGATTAAAGTTAATTTGAGGTGTCTTAAGATGATACGTGGTGGATATTTTCAGATGCTTATTTGCAGGTACTGTTCATTGTGAGTGATTTAGAAGGCTTTTTTTTTTCAGTAATCAGATACTGTTCAGTATTTTATTTTACATGCACGTAGATAAGTGTTGGCTGAGTAACAGCAAACAGAAATGGGGATTTTTGTGTGTGATTCAGTAGTGGCTATAATTTAAAAGATAGGTTTAATGTTTTAAATCTGATAATAGTTACTATGAGTAGAATGATAACACTTCTCTACTAACATTAGAGCAAACAAAAGAATTGTATTTAACCCTGATTGTTTCTGTTCCTGAAAATACCTTTTTTTTTCTTTTGAAAGAACATCATCTTCACTGATGTTTGTATGATTACAGTAGCATTTCCTGACATCTCTCTTGGGATCACATTCCCTGAAAAAGCTCCAGGATTTATGCAGTGTGGGTGTCTGCTTTATTACAGACAAGATGGGTAGACCAAGCAGATGTAGTAAACTTTTGCTTACACACCTGGCAATGTTATTTTTCTGAGAGCACTAAAATAACGGAGGGTGTTGCATTAGTTCGTCAGTATTCAGTAGGATCACGACCATTTTTGGCCTTGCTGTTTGCATATCAGTCCCCATGGTGATTCTTCACCCTGCTGGAGTGTTGGCCAAACTCTAGGAGAGCAGTGACTTCCCAGAGACTTGGCAGCTGCATCTTAGAAGACCAAAAAGTCAAGATGAAATTCTGCACTTCTTCACCAGGGAGCTGAAGGCATTCCAGACAAGGCAAGTTTGCTCCTAGATGGAGAAGGTTTAGGAGAGGGCTTTGGTGCATCCAGGCCTGGGGCAGCTGAAGGTGCACATCGAGGATATGAGAGCAGTGAGATGCTGCTATTGCATATTCTGCAACCTTTTGTATGTGGAAGCTCTTTCCAGCTTCTGTAGGGACTGCATCTGTATTGAAAACTGTAGATTAGGGAGGGAAAAACATTTGATCATTTTCTCACTAAAAGAAATAATAGAAGGACAGATAAGTATTAAGAAACTGTTAAGTGATTCATATTTCCTAATGACCCTCACTTAAAATTAACCCTGGTCAATGTTCTGCAGTGGTTCTTGTCAAATTCTGAAGGAAGTGTTCCCAGATGGGAATGTTTACCTGTTTCTGTGTTTAGATTATGTAAATGTACAAGTGAAAATATTGATGAAGAGTAGACTAGCTCATGAGAAAATTGGGGATCCCACTGTAGGTAGATTTTGTGTGTTAGTCTGATACACTTATTGTATGATATTGTATATTGACACTTTTATTTATATAAATAAAACTTCTTTTAATGAAAACTGTTTAATATGCCTTGTATATTATAAAAAAGTCAGTGCAATAACATGAAATAGATTGTACATTTTTTTATTTCTGTCTCTTCTGTGTGAATCTGTATCACCATAAACTGTTTTGCTTGGGTTTTTTAGTGATTTTGAAAATAAATGGTATCCTTAGTACTCCTGTAGATAATTAATTCTGTTATGCCAGAGTCTTTCTGGTCCACAGCTGGAACTGGCATCACAGGGACAAGGATGTCAAGGAGAGCAGTCAAAGACTTTGTGTAAATGCTGCCCAGGTGTGCATGTAAGGTAGAACTAAAACAGTGCCTCTTAAGGTCTGCCATTCAGTGTGAAGAGGACTTAGGCACATTTAAGAAGTGGTACAAGGTGTTTTATAGAACTTGGTTCAGTATCTTGTTTTTTCCTGTCCTTGTGCTAGGAAAATGTGAAGTTTTCATCAAAGCAGCAGTCCCTGGAGCATGCTTCCTATAAACTGTATTTCCTGCCCAAACCCTGGTCTGTAAGGGAATGGATTGTATGTGTAGAGAATTATTTTATAACTAGTCCTAACCTGGTATTTGTTCTAGTTTCCCACCTACTGTGGGGATGAAATTCCCTTCAAAGCCACAGTGAGCTGGTGGAATGGGGTGGGCTGGGCTGAATGCACTCTCTCTGTGGATGGAGTAGAGCTCAAGTGGGAGATGGGAGACCACAGCCTCCAAATTGGGAAGGTTTGCATCAAGTGGGCCACTCTTTTAGACACAGGTGACTTCACAGTCACTGCAGAGCAGGTCAAAGCAAGCGTTCCTCTTGGAAGGATGAGCCAGCCCAGAAAGCTTTCCCAGTCAGCTGCTGTGACGTGGGGAATGCCAAAGGTACCTGAAATCTCATGCTGCCTGGCAGCACACGGACACGTCAGCTGGTCACTGTGGGGAAGGCTGAACTGGAGGAAGGGGCTGGCGAGTTTGAGTGTCTGTATCTACAGTGCAGGCTCATGTGCATGGCTCTGTGTGTGACTGCTGGGTTGGGCACTTGCAGCCCCACTCCCACACGGCACAGCGCAGTCCTGACCTTTCCTTGGTGTACCCATGGCACTCGCCTGCGTCTTGTGCCAGGCCCGGCAAACCTCACTATTTCTCCTGTGCACGTTGCTGCCCAGAAGAGCCAGGTGGGTTTCTTTGTGAGGGGAAGGAAGGCATTTACTCTCTGTCCCTGTGGTGCAGAGGGCATTTCCCTCATCCCCAGGTTTGTGCCCTAGAAGCCGTTGTGTTTGCTTTCGGTTTCCTTCTCTGGGTGCCCCACTACGAGGATGCAAGAGAGCAAGAACCACGTGAGGAGGGATAAGCCCACAGCTTCTGCTGACTCATCCTGTGGGAAAGGCCAGTGTGGCTGGCTCCCAGACTGCCCTTTGGGCACAGGGACCCCTTCCTGGGCTGCAGAGGAGGAGGAGGAGTTTTGTGGTATCTCAGTCTTCCATCTGCCTTAGGAGCCTTTTTCCCCATCCTTCTCCCTTGCACACAGCCATGATGAGGAGGGATGCTACAGAGTCTATGCTGTGGTGCAGTGAGACTGTGCAAGGCATAAAACCGGTTCAGTGGGAAGGGGATGGACAGGGAGGTGTGAGGTGGTGCATGCAGTCCCCTCAAGCTTGGTTCAGCACATCTGTCGCCAGCTGGAGCCTGGCTTTTCCCCCACGGCTGCAGGGGAAAAAGAAGATGTTTTCAGTCATGAAGATTTCCTCTGCTTTTCCCCTCCCTGCTGCTGTCACCAGTGCTGGGGCCAGCCCAGCTCCTCTGCTCTCTTTCATTGACTTCCTGTATCCATCTACCTGTCTGTCCTGATTTCTCCTAAAGCATGGCCTGAGCTGGGGTCAGCAGGGCTCAAACCTCCAAGCAGCCTGGCTCTTGTAAGATTAGTCTTGAATATCTTTAATTGAAATCTTAATGGCCACAGTCAGTAGCTAAGTAAAGAGGAATACAAAAGCAAGGAGACACAATGAACTTAATCTGTAAATGGATTAGTACATGTGACCTCATTTATCCACCAAGACATGAAGTAGTAGAAAATTTTTACTTCTCTCAGTTATGAAGGCCTTAAGGCACAGGCAAATGAGGAACCTGAAATATGGTTCTACCTAAAAAGTTCCATTTCATTTCTCTTTTTTAATGGCTTTACTGCTCTCCTGTTCCCTGTTAGTGTCACTCAATGCTATCTGAATAGGGTCTGTGATTCTCATGTGTCTGTTCCTTCATCTCCATTTCCAGGAATGTGTCAAAAGTGCCACTTAACCACATTTGACCAGAGAATAATGGTCACTGTCGCCACGCAGGGATAGTGTGAAGGAGAGCCCTTGGGGAGAAGGTTCCCACAGGCCACCCTGGAGTTGGTGGCTGGCCAGGAGCAGGGCAGGTGGTGGCTGGGTATGACACCCAGGAATGCAGGGAAGTGATGCCACAGGGCAGCACGTCACTGCAATGACAAGAGGAAGTAAAGTCTTCCCAGCCCACGGCCCTGGGCTGCACTTCCTGGTGCCCGTGGCCATGCAGGGTCAGCCCAAGAGCCAGCCATGGCTGCAGGGGTGGCATGCCCCCCCTGCTGCCCCTGCACTGCCAGTCCCTGGCTCTCACCTTGCTTGGTGCTGGAAGATTTTTGGTCCAGCATGTAGGTATTTGGTTTTTTTCTTTCTATACAATACTGGGTTGTGTAAATGCTTTTGCATCACCTCCTTCCTGTGTCCAGAGCCTTGTAATGCCAGATGCCTGGGGAGCAAGTGATCTGCATTATCTAGGACTGGTCCCCATCACTTCTGGTAGATGAGGTTGAGGTGATTCTCCTTGTCAGGAGCATGGCTGAAACCACACTGTCTCCATCAGCCTTTAGTAAAAGCCCATTTTGGACTCTGTTTATAGGAAAAGCCTGTCATTACTTCCTCTTTCAGATAGCAGTGTTTATTAAAGCGCTTGACCCAGCTAAAAGACTTCACAAATTAATGATGATTGCAATAATTGTTTCCCTTTTAAAAAACTCCTCCCTTTTAATGATCATTAAAAAAAAGCATTTGATGCAAATAAACATTCCCCAGAACAAGGAGTTGCCCTTCCATCCCGTAGTGTGTAAAGCTGTGACTAGAAGAATGTTTTCTGTTAGTCAGGGTATCTTCTGAAGTTAGTCAATACTAAACCCAGAACTTTCTGCCTTTCCACAGATAGTTCCATATGTGCTGGCCTCACCCTTCTGTGCGGCTGAATTAGTCTGATACTGTTGCACTGAGCAAACAAGCTACCTGGTGCTGAAATTCCTTGGATTTTTCCCCACCTATCAGAGCCATTTCCTTGATGTGCTGTTGTGGTGCTGGGGAATGTCCAATGTCCAGCTGCTCTTGTCAAAAATTCCCTTCCTAATTCCTGCTCCTGAGCAGGGCAGACATGACTGTGGCCTCCTGCCTTTGTTGCAGCTTCGTCACATCCCTGCCAGGAGCACAGAGGGGAAGATGGAAGAAGGATGCTTCCCTGAATTTCTGCCATGCAGTAGGGGACTGTGATCCCAGCTAGGACACTGGAGCTGAAGGAGGAGGTGACAGCATCCTGTTATTGGCCTTACTCAGTGCTGCTGAAAGTAATTGTTTTTTCTGAGATTTACAAGCTGGCCTGTCCACTAAAAAAGGGTGCCTTTCTCCTTCAAGTGGTGACTGTGGCACGGAGGAGCTGAGCCTCTGAGCCTAGTGGTGCTCCCACCATCCTTTCATGGGGGTGAGGGAATGATGCCAAAGCCACCAAAGATGAAATGACTGAAACTGTTTTATTTGCAGTCACTGGCATTCCATGGGATATCTCCTATTGCTGAAGGAGTGACACCAACCTCCACACTTTCAGAGGGATGGTGAGAATTGCATTGCAAAGAGCCCATGCATGAGAAGGCAGGGCAGCCTTGGTGTGGCCCGTTTGTTACGCGGGCCAGACAACGTCCTGACGCACTTGGGTGAGGACCCTTGTTTACAGCTGTGACTACTTTTGGGACTATTGCTCACTGAGAGTCCCACCATCAGACAGTCATCTTCTTCAGGGAAAACCCTGCCAGACTGAAAGGCAATGCATCACATCCCCAGCCCTTCCTGTCCAGCCTCCTTACGCCTCTGGATGCACATCATGCCCTTCTGTGCTAATGAGAAGAAAGTGGCAAAATTTAGTCCCATCCAGAAGCGTGTGCTAAAAATAATCAGCAGCATATAAGACTTTGTTTTTTCAGTTGATTTGTATAAACATCCCATGAGAGGAAGAGGAAGGAAGTATCTCCTTGTCTGGCAATTTATTTGGGAAATCCTGCTTGTGCACCCAGTCTTAGGTGTGAAGGCATGAGCTGGCCGAGGGCACCAGGCTGATTTTCACCTGAGGACCACAATGCCAACACAACCCAGGGCTGCACTTGTTGTCCAGGCAGGTGCTGTGGTAAATGGAGAGCGTTCTTGGGTGGCAACTCTGTCAGTTTGCTTTGATAGGTGGGTTTGTTTTGTTTTTTTGGTATCAGGTGCTTGTGGGTGAGTCAAGTGCATTCTGATTGCAATGCCATGCTCCAGTGACAGGATTTTTTTCGCCTGCCCTTTAGGGAGGAGCAGGTCACAAGCATCATGCTGTGTAGGTGACTGGACACTGCTCTGGAGGGCTGGACAGGGGCCAGACTCCAGTGAGAAGCAGGTGAGAGTGTCTGGATGTTTTCACAAGTCTGATGAGTCACACAAGTATAATTTGCTGGTGAAGTTTTGCAGAACCAGACCTCTGTGCAACACCTACAGGAGTACTTTTCACCAGGTTTATAGGCCTTCTCAGGACCACTTCACTGATGCCCTCTGATGTAAAAATCTTCCAGGCTTCTGCTGGTGGCTAAGTGGGAAAGAACAGGGAGTTGCATCTCTTGGGGTTTTTTTTCTGGTTATTAGAAACAAGAGCCTTTGGCCCAGAAGCTCTTAGTCGTCCTTGCAGTGGGAATATGTGCCACAGGCATGGTGCTCGCTGCCTGTGAAGCTGGGGAAAGCAGCACAGTGATTCTGATGATATGCTTGGCATAGCAGGTGAGGACCTCAGGCTCTCCTCTGCAGAGACACATCTTTGGGTCCCAGCTTTAGGGAAGAAGAATGTGCTCTGCACCACGCCTCTGCTATTCCCTTGTGATAAGCAGTGTAATTTCCCACTCTTGCAGAGCTCAAGCTTCAAACTTTGGAGAAAGCAAAAATTTGACTGACAAAAAGCTGTATCCCTTTCTGCCTGCATCTTAGACAAAACCCTTAACTTGGATGTCTTTCCTTTACAGATCCCCAGGGATACTCTTTTACTGCTAGAAGTAATGGACCCCCGATACCACCCAACTATTCTGCAGGCAGTAGTTAAAAAATACTGGAATAGGTGTCTCATTTTGAAGTTCAAGGTCATGGTTTATGTCTTGTTCCTATTCAAGGCAGAAGTCAAAGCCTAATCTACCAAAGCACACCTGCTGGCACTCTGCTTTTGCCCTGGTGCTTTTGTCCTGGTGCTTTTGCCCTGCTGACATGGAAGCATGGAAGGAATTTGCATAACACAATCATGTGTTCACGATACACACAAGAAAACCCAAGCTGTAGCAACCTTTGTGACTCATTTTTCTCGTAAACACTTTGTATTTATTATCTTAGCAAGAACTCAAGACATACATGCGTGAGGCACACAGCAACACATCTGGCCCTCATCCAGAACAGGCCTTAAGGAAAACAAACTCACGTTGATAAAGTCATAAAGCAGATCCTTTGCAGAAGTAACAAAACAAATCTAGGGTGGACATGAGCAAGTGCTTGGTCATATACTGGCACTGACCTCTTGCATCTATGTATTTTTCCTGAGTTCCTGTTGAACACTACCAGTCTTAACAGTGCACACAAAAACCTAAAACATTTCAAAAAGAAGGCTCTGCATATCTAGGCAGACAAATACTGTGCTAACACTAAACTTAGATATCCCCATGACAATGCATTTATGAGTAAACATTTTTTTTCATAGTATTCATATGTGCTACAGCCTGAAGAAATGGGTGGGCTCTACAAATCCATACCTCGTTTCCTGTTGAATTTCAAAGCAGCATACCTTGAGCAGAACAGTTTTATTCAATACTTTCCAGCTACTAATGTGAATGTTAATGCTGAATTTTCCTGAGAGTTTCAGACAGGCATGGTCATTGTTTAGTGTCCTTGATGAAGACTCCAAGACTCCACCAAGTGCAGGATGTACAAAAGCAACCCTTCTTCTCAAGTTGGTGCTGCCTTTGATGAAGTTTTGCCAAGCTGGATGCAGTGCTAGCCTGGAAGCTGGTGTTCTGCTTATCTGAAACTCTTTGCATTTGTTTTTTAGTACCTGACAAACTGACCTATGTACATGTCAGCAAAATGCACTTGCAGTACTAAGATAAATAATAACTATTCTTGAAACACTATGTTCTTAGCTTAGCAGGGAAGGGAACCATGCATTGGCTCAAGCCAACAGCAAAGCTCCCTGTAACGCCACTGGGGTGGTGTTAAATCTTCCATGAGGTAAGAAGGCAAAGTCAGTCAGCTTCTGCTCAGTGTCAGGAGTCAGTGTCAATATGCAACAGCCCCTACACGGCTGGTTGTGGGAGTGACCAGAGTTATGTTATGACAATTTTGCAAACGCAGATTAAGGAGAGATAACTGAAAAATAAATTAAAAATACAAACAAGAATCCACCATGAGACAGGAGAAGACATCATTTAAATAGGCACAAATATCGGAAAGTGTAAATATACAGCCTTATAAAATGCAAACGTACTTATATTCAAGATTAGTTAAGAGAAGGAACTCTGACCACAGACCTTAGAGGTAGCTATGAAACAGGATCAGCTTCAGGCATTTCCTTGCTAGTTTGGACCCATGAAAAACACTGTTTAGGATGGAACCTGACATGAATTGACTAGCAGAGTTACTGTTTGCCTTGACAGCAATCAACATGTTTAATTCAGCTCCTCTGAAGCCAGCCAAGGGTAATAACTCCTCAGTGACATGAGTTATTCCCATATAACCCCTCAGTTATATAACCTCAGTATATAACCCCTCACATCCCCTGGATATCCTACAGCAGCTTCATCTTTCCAGAACTGAAATGAGGAGGCCATGAAATGAAATGGAAATAAAGTACAAGGGAAGAACCTTTGCCCGTAAATATAATGAAACATTCAAAAATCTAAGGCTAATTTCTTGTACCGGCTGTAACATTCAATTCTATTGATATTATTTCTTCAAAGAGAGGTAGTTGCTTTCTTTGAATAAATAACATTCTCAACAAAACTTGAGACTCAACTTTGAGATCTATTTCTATTGAAGTTATTTTGTTGCTTATAAAGACTCAGCAGAATTGTACTGTTATCAAGAAATTCTTTGTAATATTGAAAGAATCCTTCCACCACAATTACCTCATTATCTGTGTTTGTGTAATACATATTCAGATATATATCTTACATAATGCTAAAACATGCTTCCCTCTCTGAAGCATGACTTATTTCCTTTATCATCAGAAAATATTATGGTTTTNTGGTTTTTTTTTTTAGTTTATATAATACCTTTTTACATTGAATTTTGTCATGTTTTGAACATCTTTTTGTACTGTGTTTTGAGAATAAACAAACAGCTTTCAATTAACAGTTCTATTAAATACTTATGACATACACTAGTGGTGCACACATTTATATTTTATGTATACATACTATATACGTGTATATATATATAAACTTATACTATATATTTATAATATAGACTAGAACTAGAACTACAACTTTTAGTCTTCAAAGCAACATCCTTTAACAAATAACTTTTCAATAAAGATAATGGTTTTCTTTGATGAATTATAACTCCCACCATCAGATTCCTGTCCAGCAGAATCCATGTTGGAAAAGAGGAGCTGTCAAAAGTCCAGCAACTGGCTTTTCCTGTGTGGTATGTGATCCCAAGTTCCAACTGCTGACACTTTTCTTTGACTTCATCCTGAAGGTGGCCAGAGCTCCTCGGTGAAACTTGGCTATGGGACATGAGGACCAGAGGGCGACTGGGGAACCCGGGGTGCTGAAAGTCTTCTCAGGTCACGGTGAAGGGCAAGTTCAGTCTTGCCCCAAATCTCCCCATGTCACCAGCTCGCCCCAAGTCACCACTGCACGGTTTAGGGGCTCTGCCCGTCGTTATCTTCTTTTCCCACCTGGCATTCATACGCCAATATTGCTGTAACATTCTTCAGACAAATCATGTGATCGCCATCCTCCAGCGGCCACGGGTAACTAAATACAAACGCAGCGAGATTTGAGGTTTCTTCATCTCCCAGTGTCTGTGGAGCCTCTTCTTCCAAACCCACAAAGCCAAGGTCCTCCTCCCCTGCCGTTCCTCTCGCCGTGCCCGCGGGCAGCCCACATTTCGGGGCAGAACAACTTGGCGAGGAGGTTCAGGATCCTCTGCCGCAGGTCCCACCTGTCGCCGATGCGGGACAGCTCCAGGGCGCACTCCGCCGCCGCCTCGCTCCCTGCGGACACGCGCATGGTTATCACTTTTATGAGAGCCCCACCGTACGGCACTTTTTGTTCAATCGTTTACTTTTTCCTCAACATGAAGCACCTCCCACCCCGCACCCTCTCTGCCCCACACTCGCTGGCAGCAGCAGCTCTACCGCTCTGGCCTCCCCGCGGGCGCCCGGTGCTGGAGCCGGGCAGCAGCGCCGAGCGCAGCACGGTGTGTCCCTGCCTCTGCCTCTGTCCCGGCCCGTCCTGTTCCCCCCCGCTCCCTTCACCCTTCGGTACCTGCAGGAGCGGCGGACGGCGAGGCTTTGCGCAGGGTCCGGCCGGGCATCATCGCGGCGGCGGGGAGAGGCTCGGCGGGGCACGGAGCGCCCCGGCTCGGCTCGGTTCGGCGCGGCACGGAGCGCCCCGGCTGCGCTCGGGTCGGTGGCAGCGGCGCTCTGCTGGCACAGGGGCGGAGCGCGGCGCTAAAAGCGCGGTGCCGAGCCCGGCGGGGGTTTCCCCGGTCCTGACGTAGCGCAAAGGCGCGGGGATCCCGCCCCCCTCGCCCGGCGGGCAGGTGCTGGCGTGCCCGGGCGGCGCGGGTCGGGGCAGGGACAGCGCCTCCGCTGCCGGCCCGGAAAGGGCTGGAGGGATGCTGTGTGCGGGGCAGGAGGAGACGAGAGGATGGGCTGTGCGCGGGACAGACGAGGTGGAGGGATGGGGGACGCTTAGGGGAAAGGGGATGGAGGCGTAGGGTGGGCTTGTGGGGAGATGAAGGGGTGCGGTTTGTATCATCTGGACAAGGAGAGGCAGAGGGGCAAGGTGGGTATGCTCTAGGCAAAGAGAGATGGGAGGGTGGGCTGTGCTTGTGGTGGTGGGTCAGGAGAGGTGGACAGGGTTGCAATCACGATGAGGAAGAGGTGGAAGGATGGAGAGTGCTTGGACAGGCAGAAGAAGGGGATAGAGGGTGTTATTATGTCAGAAGCATAGAACAGTTTGATTTGGAAGGGACCTCTTTAAGGTTATCTAGACCAGCCCCGCTGTATTTCACTGCCTGTAGCCACAAAGACAGAAAGATCTTCAGCTAGATCAGGTTGCTCTAAGCCCCTCCAACCTGACCTTGGATGTTTCCAGGGATGGAACATCCACCACCTCTCTGGGCAACCTTTGCCTGGATTTCACCATGCTTGCAAAAGACTTCTTCCTTATAGCTAGTCTAATCCATGCATCTCTAGTTTAAAATAATTACCCTTTGTCCTATTGCAAAAGCCCCTTCTAAAAACTCTGGCCCAATCTTTATTATAGGACCCCTTCAAGTACTGGAGGGCTGCAATAAAGAATCCCCAGAGCGCCCTTTTCACCAGGCTGAACAACCCCAATTCTCTAAACTTTCTTTCTGTTCAAGGTGGTGGTGACCTTACCCTCAAACCAACCATGGGGAAACAAGCTAGCCCATACTCGTGTACCGCTTGCAACTTGGGGCCACCCTCCCACTGCTGGATCCTCCCTGTGGCAGTGAGGTGCCTGCATGGCACGGCTCCGGCTGGCACACGCCAGGGCACGCTTACCTGTGCTTGCTGTAATTTTAGATGGTGCTTTTTGCAAGAAACAAGAGCGGGAACAAAGTCGCCCTCATGTCTTTGTGATTGTTGCACAATGTTAGTAGAGCTGCCAGTGATACGTGGATCACTCATCTGCCTCCTGTCTCTGAGAGAGTTGGTATTTCATGTTGTGACACAAGGCATGGACTTCTGCTTTTAGGGGAAAATGAAAACTGCTTGATGTAAAGGAATGCACAGATGTCAGACAAAACAAAGAATTGACTTGTGGTTGAAAGTCACTAAATCACTACCTCTCCCATCAAAACAAAAGATGTCATAGTGTAATACAGACCCACAACAGGATATAGAGAAGCTCCATTCTATGGGGTAGGAGCTTCTGAAATCAAGTGTCTAGAAATGCTGGTGACTTTGAAGTTCTGTTAAAAGGGGAATTATTCACCAGCTCAGCACCAATAGCCTTTCCCCTGCGATTTCCCAGAATGATGGCACACTGGAAACATGGCTGGTTTTTCTTCCTGCGTAGGAAACCTCAGCCCCATTGGTGCCTGGCAGAAGGCAGCTGGCACAGTGGTGCTGCAGGGCTGGCATATGGGAGGGACAGGGTGCCGGCTCACGGACAGAGAATTTCTCATTGTGAGATGCCTAAATGAAAGCTAGAGCTGGATGAGGCTTTTGCAAGGCCATTCCCAAAACAGTAAAGTGGCTCCATTAGCACAACACAGTGCACCCTGCCAGATTGTGACCCAGTGTCAGAGCAGCTTAGGTTGGCCACAGAGAAGTTTCTGATGTTTTCGAGAATGTATTGCCTTCATCTCTCAGCTGGTATGTAACCTATATGGTGTGTAGGCTTATTTCCTTGACTTCATGTGTTTAGGGTCTCTGCAACTGTGTGAACACCCTTGTTAGTAACTCAGCCCCGTTCAGGCAGAGCTGGCCTTTGACCACGTCATTGCTCTTACATAAGAAACTGTTTCTTCAAAACAGGTTTGTTGGGTTTTTGATGGTGGCAAGCCAGGTAAACAGGTCAGGAGGATGTCTGCGTGACTGTCGTCCCTTGTGGCAGAGGCGTGGTGGTCTGCAGTATGTGGTGCCCAGGGCGGCATCTCACAGCCCCAGCCTGGCAGCTGCTGCACAAATCACAACAGCATCTCCAGAATGTCAGCACAGGGGGCTGGGGCCCTTACTGAGACCCACCCACCCCGTGCCCCTCCTGCTCTCAGCGCTCAGCAGTACCCAGTGCAGGGAAAATGCCCAAAAACTCAAGCCATGAGATCGCACTGCTGGCACATGTGTGTGACTGCTCATTTATTTGCTTGTTTAGACAGAGCCAGCTATGACCTGCAGATTGTTCTTCTTTGTGTATCTGGAGACAGATCAAATACTTGGACCAATTATTTAAATTACTCTTCCTCCAGTGAGGCCAAAACCAAATTAACCTCAATCCTGTCTTGCTCAGCAACACTTCCTCATCCTGAAGGCAGATCAGCTTTAAAGGCAGCTTCTCTCTATATAACCCTGCAGCCCCAAAAAGAGATGGGCCCTTCTTTTGGGCATATGTAGGAGAAAAGATTCTTTGCTATCTGGGCAGCTGGGCACAAACCAGTGGGATAGTCGAGTTGCCGGCATTAAGTTATTTTCTTTGTTTTATTTTAAAATAGTGATAAAAGTAATAAAAACAGTGTGAACCTTAGTGTGCAAAATGGATTAACAGACCAGCCAGTGAACCAGACCTCCTGAAGTGCTCGTCTCCCCCTTGCTGCAGTCAGAGCCATCTATCTGAGTGCAGTGGTGGAGTGCAGGGAGACCCTCTGTTGTTTAGAGGGGAGTTGGCTCAAGTTCCAGATCTGGCCCACACTCAGTTTTACTGATGAGCGTGGGAGATACTGATGTGTAAATCACAGCCCATTTTGGCGGGAACAGAACATGGTGGGGCTGCTGCTAATTATAGGATTGTGCAACACGGGCTGAGTGCAAAGAAGTCCATTGTGGTTTCAAAAGCCACCAGTGAGCTCTGACGTTTTGTTGTTTCGATTCCCCTAAATAAAGAAGTGTATCTGTGGGAAGAACAGCCCCTGGGAAGCAGCTCTACCAGAGCAGCCAAAAATGCTGTTTCTGGCTGTGGCCACACTGAACCACAGGTCTCCAGGTGGGCATAGCCATGGCAGGGAGCAAAGCATCAGCCCAAGGAGCAGTGCCTATCTGGAGTAGCCTTTCAGTTTATTTCTGTTTAATGCCATTTAAAGTTACTGCAATTATACATCTGAGAAGAGAAAATCATCTTGAGATAAAGTGCCCCAAGCTTCACCAGTGTCTGGGTATTGTGGTTTTATCAGGAACTTGCCATTGAAAGACAGCACGTGACATAATCTCACCACACATAACAGCAGTGGGCAGGCTTGCTGAAAGGAAATCGAATGTTGCAGAAATGAAATCAAGAGTGGGAGAGAAATGAAACTAGGTGTTTTTTTCTCTGAACTCAGTTATTTGTGCTGAATCATTTTCAAGCTTTTGGTGCCTTTCTGTTTCTGTGCCTCCCTCTAAGTTCTTAAAAAAATCTCTGGTACTGTCTCATCATTGAAGTTTATCTTCTCATCTTCCCAAGACTGGTGTTGACAGCTCTTGTGTTAACTGAGAAGCTGTTTGTTTTTCTGTCTCCCTTTTCCCGTTTCTGCAGACTGCAGAGTCGACAGTTCCTGTTGATCTTTGTGCGTCTCTGCACTCGAGCAGGAAATTTGGCTCTATTGTCAGAAGCACAAACCAAGGTCATTTCAGGAAAGTGCAGTGGCGCATGGCCATGGGCCAGGCTGAAAGAGGGTAAGAAGAGCCGTTGACTTTTTTGCTTGGTTTTTGGGGTAGATTTTTTTCATTTCTTTGGGGTTTTTTTAATTCTTCTTAAATCACTCTAATTCTCTGGTTTGCTCTTCTTCAGCAACTTCCCTCCAGGGATCTCTCTCACCTGTTACAAGTAAAGCTTCCTAAATCCTCCAGCCTTAAGCATCAATCTCAACCTCACTTCTTAAGGAAATGGCCTTATTCTGGGTTAACAAAATTCTGGTGGCAACTGCAGTAAAGCTTTGGCCTCCAGCAGCTACTGCTGTGCTGCAGGCAACTCCATGAAGGTGAGGGAAAAGGTTAATGCAGCTTTCAGTAGTTAAGTGAAATACTCCAGCTAATTTGACTTTGATTTGACAATATGATCCCACACCACCCAGGAAAAGAAACTAAGGAGAACTGTCTACCCACTGCTGGGACATAACCCGACTTGCACAGACCTCATCTGCTGTTGAAATGTTACCTAATGCCCTACAATTAATTCTTAGACTTCCCCTCCTGTTCACTGTTGCCTGCTTCCCTTGAAAGCTTAAACGCATAATTTTCTCAGCAAAAGGTGAACTACACGGTTGCTCACATATTACCATGCTCTGCTACTGGTAGAGGGATGAACACACACCTTTTCCTCCGTGACCACCTCTGTGTGAAGCAGGCAGCACTAATTCTTACTTACTTGCAATTACTTAATTCTTACTTAATTCTTCATTACTTGCAAAATGCTACTTGCATGTGTCTGGTCTGGTGCCCATCCAAGCCAGAATGGGCCACGTAGTTTTCGTGCTGAGAGCAGTAATATTTGGTTGAGGATGGGGTTGAATAGCAGAGACACTCCTTGATATAGCTGGAGCATAAGAAAGTTTATATGGAATGCATGCTCTTTAATCAAACAAGTAATTATGAACAACCTTAGCTGACATACTTTTCCCAGTCTTAGGCTATGACCAGTTCTAAATTAGGTGAGGCACATTATCTGGTGAGCTGATTTTTCTCTGAAAGCAAAAAGCAGAGACCCTGCAGGTAGTTCCTTGTAAGGTCATTGCCATTTCAGCCTCTTGGTAGTCACCAAAGCTTTCTAGCTTTCTAAAAAAGTTGTAAGAGCAGGAAAGATTCTCTAGGTAATTTTACAAGTGGGTTTTAGCACCTGTGAAGTCGACAACACCCTCATAAAAGGCAGTCTTTGCAACTGCTGTCCAGAAGTAGGAGTTAGTAAAGCAAATATTGGTGTTGATCGCTGTTTACCAGGCTGGTATTTGCTAAGAGTTCTCCTCCATGTGTGTAGGTGTTTGTGCAAACGCCAGGCATAGCGTTAGCACAGCTGCACCATTACTGCTGGGTTTTTGCAGAGGTCCTCCCTTAGATGGTGACTACGGCTGTCTTCTGTCTTGCTATGTTTGCTGAGAATGTGAATGTGCACCATTTCTGAAATTCTTTGTTGCATGCTGCTCTGCCAGATATTTTTGGGTTCTGTCTCCCTTTGTTTCCCGGTTCCCTTGTTTCCTGTGCCTCCCCCGCACTTTGTCATAATTTTTGTGTACAGTCAATGCAGCAGGCGTAGGGTTGAAAAAAAAAAAAAAAAGGGAAATCCCATTTGTGAGACAGTTGCTGCTTTGCTGGCATGTCACTGCCTTGCAGCTGAGGCAGCAACCTGGTAGCCCCCACGGGGCTCATTATTGGTGACTTATTGTGAATCAGTGAAGTCTAACAGGAGAATTAGAGGATCAAAGCAAGCTTTTCTAGATACCAGCATGGTGACCTGGCATTCCCAATCTTGTACAAAGCCAGTGCCTCAGTGCTGCAATGCCTCCCCTGTACCTTTCCAATGCTCTCCAGGTGAGACAGGTGCTATTTTGCATGAGTGGGGGATTTTCAGACTATTGTGAACAATGATTTCCTTGAGCTGGGTTTTGGAAGTGCCTTGTGTAAACTATCTCTGTTTGGATAAAGAATCACTCAGTGTCCCTAAATCCCACAAAAAAGACAGAGTGGAAAAGGTTTTAAATGGAGCCTCTCCTGTGAGGAAAGGCTGAGAGAGATGGGATTGTTCAGTCTGGAGCAGAGAAGGCTTAGGGGTAACCTAACTGTGGCCTTCCAGTTGCTGAAGGGAGCCAAAAAGAACAACAAAGAGGGACTTTTTACAAGGGCATGTAGTGACAGGACAAGGGGGAATAGCTTCAAACTGAAAGAGGGTGGGTTTAGATGGGATACCAGAAAGAAATTCTATACTGTGAGGGTAGTGAGGCCTTGGCACAGGTTGACCAGAGAAGCTGTGGATGCCCCATCTGTGGAAGTGCTCAAGACCAGGTCGAATGGGGTTCCGAGTCAGTGATTTATGTGAATAAGCCATTAGGTGTGTTTGGTTGGGGATCCTGGGGCCATGTCTTTGCTATAGCAAAACAAAAAAAGAGAATGTGATTTAGGTTTCACTTCAAAATGTCTGTTTAGGAAAAAAAAAAAGGCATGAGATAATGAGACTTCATTGTGAGTGGATCATCACAGTCCAGATCTCAGGAGGAGGCAGGACTATGGTAGCAGGTTGTTCCCCTACCCCACACATGCACACATGCTCAGACGCACATACTGCCAATATGCGTCCATTTTAGGGCATTGTGGTAAATTCCAACCGCCTCCAGCCACCAGAACATTGCTGGGGGAGGCTGGACCATTTGCCTTTCAGGATCTGCATGCTGCATTGTGGCACTGTGAAACCTCTACACAAGAGGCCACTTTGTGGGCTGTGCTGGCTGAGAAGTGGCACAGGCTGAAACTGTGTCTGGTGAAAGCTGCCAGGGTGGCAACCAACTGTGAAGGCAGAGGGCCCACTTGACTCATCACTAGTCTGACACTGGTTTAGTATGAGAGTGCTGACAACATCCCATGTCGTGAGGCAGTTTCACTTTAGAACTTTGTGACTGATAGCGCTGAAATGAGCTCATTTCCTATTTGGTTTTTCATTTGCAGAAACGCACAGAGAAGAAGAAGGGGCTGACTTTTGCTGCCTTTTCCGAACAGGAGACGAAAGCCTCCCAGGACATGGGAAGTCCCCCACAGCTGGTCTGCAGATAAGCCCCAGGGCTTTAGGCACAAAGGGCTGCAAGAAAAGAAATGTGTTGGTGGCAATGATCTTGCACAGAAATGGAAGGAAGCTTGTCCCTTCCTGTCAAAAAGGACTCCCTTTGAGCTCCCAGTCCCTTCTCTGTGAGTATGAGCAGCCCCCAGGGAAGAGGAGGAGATGCTGGAAGTGTTTGGACAGGGTGGTCAGATGCATACAGGAGTGCTGTTCTCCCTGAGTGCCTGTAACCATGCTGACCTAACCATTGGATCCATCCACTTCTTGGTGTCAGGAGAGCCTTGCTGTGGGAAGCAGATCCATGTAGCACCATCAGCAGCAGCTCTTAAAGCCCCCTTTGCTAAGTGACCCCCACACTGGAGATTCTGCTTCGTTTATTTCCAGGTTAAATCAGGGAATGCAAAACCAACACAGAGCTGATTTTTGATATCCACGCTGGCTCTGAACACAGGGACAGACTTCTCCCATGCATCCACAACCCTGTGTTGGGGGAGGTGTGTCTCCACACAGCATACACACTTTTGGCTGTGGTTGTGCTGCTGAGGGATGTTGGTTAGCGGTGTGAGAGGGAAAGCTGTGAGGTTGACCTTTGGCATTAACAGTGCAAACAAAAAAGTGAGAAATAACAAGTCTCCCTTCAAGGGTAAGGACACCGTGTTCTTCCTCACCAAAAACCTCTCTGCAGATGCACCGGCTGGCTCCAAGGACTATAAAGGAGAAGTAAATAGGGGAAACAGAAAAAAAAGGAAGTTGCTCTTAACAACAAAGTATTTTTTGCACTTTAAAACCTGTTTCTATTCTCTGGACCTTATGTCCTATGGGAAGGCCTCACTGTCAGCTGTTCCATGCCTCCCTCATGGGTCTGGGTGCTGTGTGTGTGCCCTGTGTCCCTCAGCAGGGCTGTGACTATCCCTACCTGCTCCACATGCGCAGGAGAGGAGTGTGGATGCCCAGAGGGGGGAAAGAGAAGGGGATCATTCTGACCAAGTGTGGGGATTGTGTCCCACAGGCACAGGTGTAGGAGTCGACTTCACGTGACAGTATCTTGGGTTGCATCATGTTTTGTGGTCATGATGCCATCCTCCCTGCCTATTTCATCATCTTGTGGTGGGCAATGATGTGCAACTGGGGGAAAGTGCACACAGGTTGCGGACTCTGGAAGGAGCTCTCAATCTGCAAACACACAGGAAGTGAGGGTTGGTTTTGTTGGGTTTTTTGTTTGGTTGTTTTAAGGTTTTTGCTTAATTTTTTGTTTGTTTCTTTGTTCCATGTGTTTTTGTTTTAACATATGGTAATTTAATTGTAAGATGTTTTCAGATGTCCAGCAGGGAAGGGGCTGCTATGACCAGGCTGTACGTGTGATTATGGCAGGGCATAGTGATGGAAAGGGAGAGGTGAAGCTAATGCTGTGCTGAGAAGGTGACAGAGAGTCTTGGGGAACGGGTGAGATGTGGAGAAGCCTACCTGGCACCAGCTGCTGACCACTTCCTTGCAGCTCTGGGGGAGGCTGAGGACAGTTTTTCACCATAGACGCAACAGAGCCCTGACAAATTAGTCAAAAGCCTGTGCAGTGATAAGCTCACAAGTTGTCACCTGTACTTTCCTTGTCTGGACCACAGTGCTGCTGGCAGGGGTGTCACTGGGAGATGCTCTGGAGACATCAGCAGAATACCAAGGGTGCCTTGAGGAGCAAGTGACCCAGGAGGCACACCAGGGAGCAGACTCAGAGTAGGATGGCCCACGCCAAGAAGACTATAGGGTCCCACTGACCATGGCAGAGAGGAAGAGAAAGTTAGCAGCCCACACTGTGGGGCACTTGGAGTAGGCTGCCAAAAAAAAAAACAAACCCACAGCCCATGCAAGGGCACTTCAGGAGCCAGGGGTTTGCATCCCACTGGGGTGGTTCACCTCCTGCTGCAGGGAGAGTAGTTGTCTGGCTCTGCTACCCCAGGGCATCCTGGTTTACCCTGTGCTTGCTGGGGTGCCCATGGTGGCCCCATGGTATATGCCCCTGTTGGGGTGACTCTGTGCTCTGCATGGCATGTGACTGGGAAGTCGTGCAGAGGCACAGAGTGTGGCACCAGCTGGCCTCAGTTTACTGAGATTACTCAGTGTAATCATTACACCCCGACTTTCATATTCCTGCTGCCCAGCAGAGGCCACATCAGGCAGAAATCACTGTGTATCTAGCAATGTTGGCATCTGGGTCTACAGCCTAGGAGTTCACAGGCTTGCAGAAATGCATATCTGGCCAGTAAAATTCATACTGATAATATTAAGTGATAATTTTAATTCTAAGTCAAATCTGAAAATCCAGAAGGCTCGGACCAGAAAAGTTCACAGAAGTTTGGATGCTTAGTCAAATTAATCAACATAAACTTTCAGTTTTGGCTCCAGGTTGAATCACTATGAAAACCACCTTTCTTGTGGTATCTCAGCAATTGCCAAAAATCAGAAAATTATATCATCCACCAAAACAAAAAGTAAAATACCTTGTCAGAATTTTAAAACCTCAGTTAAAAACATCTTCATATTTTACATGAATAATGGCTCATGAGAACCACCAGTAAATGACCCTTTGCAGTTCTGGGTAACATTTTGGGGCATGAGGGAGAATCTCTAAAAACCCTCCTTATGAATTTATCCCCCAATTGATGAAGCATGTACAATAAGCAATGCACTGAATCTAGTATTGGCATCTCTGACAATCATTGCATCTATCCATGGTATTCTTCACAGGCCCTGTTTCTGATTTTCTTCCTGTCCCCAGTTTTTCCTTCCTTCACTTTGTTTTTTAATTTTTTTTTTTAATTGTAATGCTTCTGGGTTTTGAACAACAGTTTGTCTCTTCCGTCTAAATGATGTCCCAACAACAAACCAAATAAAAAATGTTAAAGAAAAAAATCTAATTTAAGGTCATCTGGTAAACAGTAACCATATCTGCAAAATTTTTTTAGTTGTTATTTTTGGAGTAGTTATTCTAGGCAGTAAGATATTTGAGGTGCAAGTTATTGGTTCATGACACGGAATTGACATTATGATTATTTAATTCATTAATGTGTGATCAAATTACGCTATTAATTTACAGGTTATTTATAGCAATGGTTGGAAATGTGAGGTATACATATAGTTGGAGCAATCATCAAAATTGCACATTTCACCTGATACTTACGAGAGTTTAAAGGAAGATCCCATTTTTTCACAGATGCATAGGCGAAGTGACCTGTGAGCTGAAAACCTTCAAGGCACAGCTTCCCCTCTAAAACCAGAGCAACAGTATTACTTCTCTTTCATCAGTACATTTGCAGGGTTCATTACCAGAGAAAGATTGCAAACATCCTTAGCTGTGATTTCCTGTATTCGTTCTAATGTGACCCCACTTTGAATACTGTGTCCAGATTTGGGACTCCCACCATAACAAGAACATGGACCTGTTGGAACAAATCCACAGAGGCCAGGAAGATGAACCTGTGAACACATCCTGAGAGACTTGGAGTTCTTCAATCTGGAGAAAAGAAGTCTCTGGGGAGATCTCTAGAACTTTCCAGTACCCAAAGGGTTACAAGAGAGCTGGAGAGGGACTTTTTGCAAGAATGTTTAGTGATAAAGCAAGGGTTAATGGCTTTAAACTGAAAGAAAAGACATTAGCATAGATATTAAGAAGAAATTCTTTACTGTGATGGTGGTGAGGCCCTGGCACAGGTTGCCCAGAGAAGCTGTGGATGCCCCATCCCTGGAAGTGCTCAAGGTCAGGTTGGATAGGGCTCTGAGCAACCTGGGGGAAGGTGTCCCATGGCAGGGGGCTCAGAAGAAGACAATCTTTGAAGTCCCTTCAAACCCAAACCATGGTATGATCCTATGATTTCATTTTTCAGTTATTTTTTATATCCTCCCAACAGAATAGGAGCCTATAAATTCAGTAAACCCAGTTTCTGTGTGCATAGGAAAAAAATCCAAGCTGAGAAATGTAGCCATTGGCAGCCAGGAAATGGAGCCTATTCAGTGACCTTCTATGACACCAAGACCTAGGTGGTTACAGACTTCTCCCAGGAGCAGAACACGGTGTGCTGTCTTTAGGGCAACAAAAAGGGCAGGTTTGATTAAAGCAGAACCAGTAGGCGTTGCAGTTGCGGTACAAAGAGGTATTTTCTACATGCTATTTTCTTTTTGTCTACTTAGCTCTCCTCCACTGTCTCAGGGGTTTGCATCTAAGCCGTGTTTCAGAGCAGAGTTTTTTGGAGGGAGTGCTCAAGGCAGCCTGCTGCTGAAGTGCTGTGCGCTCAGCCATGAAGAGAGAGATTTTCTCGTGCCCTTCTCTTAATAGCTAAGGTCATTCCAGCTGGATGCATCTGGCTGCTCTTCCATCCCCACCAACAACCTGTGTGTGGTCACACCCAGTGGCAAGGCTTTCGACACTGTCTCACAACATCCTCATAGGCAAACTCAGGAGGCTTGGGCTGGATGAGCGGGCAGTGATGTGGATTGAGATCTGGCTGAGTGGCGGATCCCAAAGGGTCATCAGTCAGTGGCACGGGGTCTAGTTGGAGGCCTGTCTCTACTGGTGTCCTCCAAGGTTCCATACTGGGCCCCATCTTGTTTAACTTACTCCTCAGTGACTTGGAGGAAGGGGCAGAGACCTCCTCAGCACGTTCACTGATGACACAAGGCTGGGAGGAGTGGCCAATACCCCACAGGACTCTGCAGCCCTTCAGAGGGGCCTCGAAGTGTTGGAGAGATGATTCTTCTCCTTGGGTGGAGAAGAACTGTCTGAAGTTCAACAAATGCAAATGCAGTGTCCTGCACCAGGGGAGGAATAACCCCGGCACCAGCACAGCCTGGGGGTGACCCGCTGGAAAGCAGAAGGACAAGGGTCTGAGGGTCCTGGAGGACAACAAGTGTCCCAGAGCCAGCAGTGCCCTTGTGGCCAGGAAGGCAAACGGAATCCTGGGATGCACCAGGAAGAGCATTTCCAGCAGGTGAAGGGAGGTGATCCTGCCCCTCTGCTCAGCCCTGAGGTGAGGCACATCTGGAGTGCTGTGTCCAGTCCTGGGCTCCTCAGGGCAGGAGAGACAGGGAGCTCCTGGAGCAGATCCAGTGGAGGGTGACAAAGGCGATCAAGGCATTGGAGCATCTCTTATGAGGAAAGGCTGAGGGAACTGGGGTTGTTCAGCCTCGAGAAGAGATGACTGAGAGGGGCCCTCATTGATGTTTGTCAGTGTCTACAGGGAGGGGTCAGAGGATGGACCAGGTTTTGCTCGGTGGTGCTGGGCAACAGACAAGAGGCAATATGCAGAAACTGATGCACAGGAAGTTCCACCCGAGCACAAGGAAGAACTGCTGTGGGGGTGACCGCACTTTGGAACAGATACCCAGAGAGGTTGTGGAGTCTCCGTCAAGAACCCTCTTGATGCAGTCCTGTGCAGTGTGCTCTAGGATGGCCCTGCTTGAGCAGGGAAGTTGGACCAGATGAGCCACTGTGGTTCTTTGCCAGCTGACCCATTCTGTGATTTTGTGAAATGTGATGGAAGAAAATTCTCAGTGTGAGTCGAGGAGTATTTGACAATAATGTTACTGAAATGGAGTGTCAAAGTCACTGTGTTCTCTGGGATAGCTTTTTGCTGTGGTTGAAAAGCATTTGAGCCCATGCTGTGGGCTTGAGGTAGAATCAGCATAGCACGTTAAGCAATGCCAAGCAGGGCAGCTCAAACACTTGTCTGTAATGGTGGCTATGGGACATCTGAGAAAGAAGATGCTTGGACTACAGAAAACAGAATGGGCATGAAGTAATATTTCTCTTATTTTATTCTACCAGTTTCTGGCAATCTAGAAAGACAAGGACTCTTTTATTTAGGTGATACATTTAAGAGCTACCTATTAAATAAATACAACTACACTAAATCCTACAAGAATAAGTTTTCTTCTGACCCCATTTGCTCTTTTGACTTGGACACTGCGGCAGTGTGGCTAAATTCCGCACAGGAGTTACCAACCTGCTGTCTGGTTATCATAGCTGTGAATTATCACCTAATAGTTTTTCTCTAGCTCTGCCAATATGACTCATTCCTAATTTGCATCGTTTGCAAGACACGTGAGCTGGATAACTGCAGTAAACTTCAGAAGTCCAGGAGTGATGAGACATGTTCACAAAAATAAACCTAGGCCAAGCCTGCTCTGTCTCTGAGGATGTTTGGTTAGACTGTTTAATTTATGTCCATTGGCATGGAAAATCAGCTGATGGGAGAGTCTTTTTAAGAAAAAACTGAGAAAAACTTTTTTGCAAAGGAGGAAAGCAGTCATCAAAACTTGGCTATGTAATTATGTGCTATACAGATCTTATATTTACTGAAACAGAGGAAATGGAACAACTTTAAACTACATGTTTAAAATATGCTTCAGCCAATACCCAGCACAATTAAAGTCTATCTTCATGTCTCTTTACTTTGGCCTTAATTAATGTTTCCACATTTCAGCAATCTCTGGTAGAGAGAAAAGGGTAAGAGGCCTCTCCACTACCCCTTTTTATAGTGTTTCTCTGATTGTTTAGCAATGAATTATTGGGAATTCTTACTTCTATGTATAGACTAGCCCAGGATAATATTAGTGATGGGGAAAAGGGATCCTCTTAAAAGAATAGTTTTAGAGTGGTGAAAATCTTGACACATTTACAGTTGATGAAGAACACATATGAACAGGACTGTGGGGAAAGTTACACTCAATTAAGACCATTAAACTATGTTCTCAGAGAGTCTTAAAATGTACAACCTGGGGAAAAAAAGGAAAAGAAGAAAAGGCCTCCAAGGACTCCTTATAGGAATCATTATAGTTGTCTCCCTGCCTCCTACAGAGACTAAAGAAGTAGCTGTTTCTTGTTATCTGGGGTCAGAAGCTCTGCTCATTATTAAATTGGTAGATAGTGTGCTGGAAGGTTAGTCTTTGTTTAATGTTGATCCTTTCTACTCTCCATTGTGTCATGGAGTTTCAGCCTAACCACAGCTTCTCAGTGGAAATCCCCAACAGGTAATATTTTCTCTTTCCTTTATTCCTTTGGCATTTATTGTCCAAAATGTGTATGGGAGTTGCTTTTTTTTCATTGGTGCAGAGGACAAAAATTGAAGGAGAGGCCACCCCAGGGAAGGACATAATCATCAGATAAATAATTGTACCCCTTCCCCAAGTTCTTATCTCTGGCCCACAGAGCTGGGAACAGAGCCAAGCTCATGGCATTGTGACAAGCACGAGCAGGGAATGGGATACACCATCTTCTCCTTTGTTGCCTCTGTATAACAAACCCAATTACTCAGGTTAACACCTGCATCAATTGATTGCTATCCTTTCCCCTAATACTGGCCCCTGGACTTAAAACACTGCTGCATATGCTCAAAATGCTGCTCCAGTGGGTCACCTGCATGGCCACAGAAATGTGCCTCTCTTGAAACATCTCCTCCTCCTCTGCTGTTGTGTTGCAGATGCCTCAAATCCCCATCAGTATTTCTGGGATAACAGGCATTGGAATGCAGATGCACGGAGAGGTCCAACCCCTGTCAGTGTGTTTGTGTCCCCGGAGGGGTGGGGTGATAACCACTGCTGCTTGCTCAGAGAAGAGTATTCCCTTCTGCGGTGGCTTCTGCCACCCGCCACAGGAAAGTGAAATAATCACAGGAACTCTCAGTGGTGTCTGACTCTGTTTTGCAGTTTCGTGAGCCCCCAGTCAATAGACTTCACTACAGAGTCAGTTTGATTTCTTCTGTTCTTCCTCTTTTCCCCACTTCTTTCTCCCTTCCTTACATTTTTTTTTCTTTCTCTCTTTTTTCCCTCTCTCTTTTTTTTTCCTCTTTTGAGAGAAGACATGTTTGTATACTACCTTTTTAAACCTCAGCATTTTGCATTGTAGGACTGCTCAGATATCTGCAAAAAATATTTGTACTGTGCCTCAGGATGGGGGAACAGCAGATGACAGCTTTTGGCAAAACTTCATTTATTTGCTCACTGAGGTGGCCTGAAAAGCCTGATATTCAGGTTTACTCAAAGAGGACCTGAAATGACTCATGGTCCATATTTGACCCTGTGTTTGAGGAAGATGCCCTCATGACTGTGAACAACCTGTTCAACTGTTTGAACTAGGACAGTAAAGGCCATAGCAAGGAGCACTTTGAAAGCTGCTTTAAAATTCTCTGTTTTGGCCTCTGCATGATAAAACTCATTTAATCAGTTTCCTTCCTTGTACTAGCCAGACCATAATAATGATCAGTCATGTTTACATAGAAGAATTTATTTTTAAAAAGGGAAATGAACAAGAGACAGAAAACAGCTTGATTTTTGGGGGAAGATGATCAGACTTTGCATAGGCAGATGCTGATGCAGTGATGTTGATGCAACAGTTTTCCAAACACAGTCTTTGTTTAGACGCCTTTATATCGTCTCCAAATAGAGGATGGGAGTCAAGTGGCCTCTTTTTAACTTGAGCACAGATCTCCAAAATGCCTTCCCAGCCCTCAAAAGGGATGGAGAATGGGTGCTTATTGAGGATGTTTTTCAGTTCAATCCTGAGAAATGCATGAATATGCTATGTATACCCTGCAGTGTTATGCTGGGGAACTTGGGCATGAAAGATGCTGTGAAGAAGGCAGCAGGTAGGGTAGGGTGGTGGTGGAGGAAGTTTTGAAGTTTCCAGAGTCTTTTAAGCTGCTTTAGGATGAAGGAGGAAACAAAAAGTACAAGAGATGGTAAAGGATAAAAGTGTGATGTTTATGAGTGTTGGAGCCATATGTCCATGGAAGCAGTAACAGAAACATGAAAACCTGAACGGTCTCTTACTCACTTACAGCTGATAAAGCAAAACCTGTAGGAGATGCAGAGAGCTCAGTGCAACAGCAGGAACCTGTTACCAAAGATTTTCCCAGGCTAGTTCCTAGGAAGGGTGGGCTGTTGTGTGTTCTTGGAGTGGAAACACAGAGCTGTTCTGCAGAGAGGAAAAATAATGGAAACAAAAGCCCAAGCATTGCGAAAATCCTGTGAGAATGAAGGCTTTGCAGGAGATAATTCAGAGGGAGACTGTAAAACCTAGAAAACAGGTATTGCATCATTTCAACAGGGGGTTAATTTATTATTCCGCATGAGTGGGCACACCACTGCCAGCCAGAAGTCACCCAGCAGAGCTGTGAGTCATTCCCTGAAGCAGCCCTCAGCCTGGTAGAATTCACGTCCATTTTCCAGCTTTGCTTGAGTTGTGTATCCAGTCGCCCTCATTTTACAAACCAAACCCTAAGTTACTGATTCAAAAACCGCCAAAAAAGTGCACATGCTTTCAAGTCTGGGAGAAAATAAATATTGAAATTCTTAGACTCTGTGATGAGCCTTTCAGATATTACTTACTGGTTGAAAGACTTAATCCTGAAAAAGTCCCTCTTTAAAGCACAGTGAAATGGGTCACCCTGTTATGTCACGCTTCTGTAAATACATGTATTGAAAGGTCCCCAAAGCCCAGGACATTAATCTTCTCTATTTATAACTTTGTGAAAAACCTCAGACCTCACCTTGAAGCCTTCCCATAGCTGGTATCTTTTTGATTTAAACACAGTTGCTGATGTCTGAGGTTTTCTTCACCTTGTAGTTCAGCTCTGTCTGCCTGGTGATAAAGCTGTTTTCTCTGACCAGCTACAGTAGCAGATCCCTTTGGGCACAGTGGGCTGTGCAGTTCCTTTCCGTGGTTATTGTGTGCTGTAATCGAAGATCAGTGTAGTCTGATTAAGAACATCTCAGCCGTCAGGATTTCATCTGACTGAATGAGCTGCTGTAAAGAAGCACTCTCCTTTGGCTGGACCTCTCCAAGAGTCTCTTATCTTGCTTTATCATTGCTGGCAGGTTGAAAAACCAATGATAATCTATAGGTTAGGCTTGCCTGCCTCAGGGCCCAGCCTTTTACTTAAGGGCAATTACTGAGAAAAAAAGTGCTCTGAAAGAAGGGGCTCCGAGCCAGCTGTGAGAAAGCAGCAGGCTCCTTCAGAAATTTAGCACCTTTCTTGGAGTCTGGGCAACATCACTTGAGAGGCTGGATCCCACCTTGGAAAACTGAGTTCCAGTGTGACTGTGTGAGGTCTTCAGACTCAGCTCACCCTTTCACAAAAGTATTTCCTGATGGATAATTTGATATTATATTTTTGAAATTCACACTGCAGTGCAAATTCCTTCAGTTTGGAGGCAGGCATGGCACCGTGCTATTAGACAGCCAAACAAAAATTCCAGTTAGCAGTTTGCAAACAGCTGTGTGCTATCTCTGCAAGACAAGAAAGGAGCAAGAGCAGGCTCTAACTGTTTGAATTTGAAAACCTGATTTTAGAGTAGAGTGTTGTATTTAGGGATACTTCTTGACCAGAGAAACTAGTTAAATCTATCAAAATTATATTTTCTGGCTGTTTCCCGGTTGTCTAGCCTGCACTGATGGCTCATGGCTGGTGTGGGTTCATGGAAGAGGGCATTAATTTTAGTCAGATATCCTTCAGTAAGATAAATAATTTCAGTTATTGGGGAATACAAATGAAATTTTTGCTTTTGATGCCTTATCTTTGTAGAGAAGCTGGGGACAGCTGTGGGGAGCTGGAGACAGCTGGTTTTGTTTTGCATGAAAGCAACACTGCTGCAAGTTCTGCTTCAACTGAGTGGAAGGTGCCTGAGTGGAAATTTTAGATGTCTGATTATAGTTTGCAGCTCACTCAGTTAGGGATGAATTTTCTGACTTCACCAGAGAGGACAGGAGGTGCAAAATGGCCCTTTTTTGGGTCATTTGACCACACTTGAGTCATTCACAGCATCAGGGTGAAGTTTTCACAGCTGTGTTGTTCAAAGCAGGCCAGGGACTGAGAGGAGGAAGATGCCAGGCACCTGTGCACTGGCACAGTCCCCGTGGCAGCCAAGTCCCAGCTTTAGCCTCAGCCGCCCACGAGAAGCAGATGGGTTCAGCTCTCCTGGCCCCACACAGCTGCAGCCCTGTGGCTGCTGCTGATTTAATTTCGTGTCTGGGCTTTGTGCCACCTGCGAGCCTCGTGGGAGACAGCAAGGAGTTCTCCTGCACGTGGGTGTCCATTCCCACGTGTCTGTGTGTGTCCTCCCTCGGGATCAGGGAGCTGCAAGGGCTGCCGTGTCCCTCTGGCAGAGGTCACCATCTGGTCAGCCAAAAGGGCAAACGTAGGCTCGTGTCTGGCTGGAGCTCCAGCATCTCCAACCAGTGTTGAGTCTCTCAGTCCAGAATGTTTTGATGGCAGCCAGTGCCAGACTTGACCCTAAACTGTCTGTGGGGAAGTGTGTGTATCCTTCAGCTCACTCACCTGTGGGATGGAAGTTCCCTTTACAGAGACAAACAGGACACATAATAAAAGTTACCAGAAAAATTGTAAAATTATGGAAGTGTCTTACACTTGCTTTCAGTGAGCCATGCCAGATTTTGCTTGTCAGGGTTGTTGACCTGATGCTGAATGGTGGTAGAAATCAGTGCTTAAACCCCTGCTTTAGAGGTCTGTGCAATTGAGAAATGGCATGTTTGACAGACAGGAAAACATCTTTGGCTGGTTTCACTCCAGTCCCAGCAGCCATGGCCTAACTTCCCTACGCAGAAGTTTATCTTTCAGTGCTTTATAGTTTTCTTTGTAGCAAGGGAAGGAGGTAAGAAATTTTTCACCATGGATGGTCTGTGTGTCTCATTTCTCAGCAGTACAGGGAAAGGTACCAAGAGGGTTTGCTATGACTTAATATGGCTGAGAATATGTAGAAATGGAAAGGACAAGGACACAGAGGAGAATCCTTATTCCAGAATGCCAAACTTTTCAGAACTGGACTTTAAGCAAAATCTGAATCTGCCTGTCCAGGTCTTTAGTTCAATCCAGAAATAATCAGGCATCAAACCCATTCTGAGCATTCCTGTTCAGCCTGGAGGTCAAACACATAATCCCTGCACATGCCATACCTTCCTCTCCAAAACGGGAAAGCAACAATACCTCTGACTCCCATTAACCATCAGTAAAGAAAGCAAGGGTGGAGAGAAATGACACCTACTGGACACCTCTGGGTACCATCTACAACGTACAAATCTAAAACCACAGGTCTTTTAAAGCCAAAGACTGCAATGACTGGGCTATTTTGGAGACTTGAGAGTCTAAGTATTTCTGTTCTCTAACAGGATCGTGAGGCATTGTTGTTATATTTATAGCAAAGTGAGTTCAAACTCAGGACATCTAAGGACAGGACTAGTATTAGGAAAATATTGCAGTGTTTCTGTGATTCAGTTCCCTTGCCCATAAATTGTGGAAGTCCTGTGGTTTCTTCCCTGCTGCATGAAGACCTCATTGCTGAGTTCCTTAAAAGTATTTTAGAGCTGAAGAATTATTAAAACTCCTTATTGTTTAAAACTCCTTATTGCGCCATAATGGCAAGCATTTTAAAAAGGGCAGGAAGGAGCAGCTTGGTGACTACCAAGTCAAGTTCCCCTCTGTGCCTGGGAATATCATGGAACAGATCCTTCTAGAAGCTCTGCTAAGGCACATGGAAGACAGACAGGTGATTTGAGACGACCAGCACAGATTCACCCAAGGGCAACCAACTGGCCTGACCAACCCAGTGGCCTTCTATGATGGAGTGACCACATCAGCGGATGAGGGAAACATTTCAGATTTAATTTGTCTGGATTTCTGTAAAGCTTTTGACATGGTCTCTGGTGACATTCTCCTCTTTAAGTTGGAGAGGGATGGATTTGATGGATGGACTATTTGGTGGATAAGAAATTGGTTGGATGACTGCATCCAGAGTGTGTTGGTCAATGGCTAAATGTCCAGATGAAGATCAGTGACAAGTCATTACTCGTCATCCTCAGGGCTCTGTACTGGGACCAGGACTATTCGTTCCTGACATAGACAGTGGGATTAAGTGCACCCTCAGCAAGTTTGCAGATGACACCAAGCTGTGATGGTTTGACACACCTGAAGGACAGGATGCCATCTAGAGAGACCCGGACAAGCTCGAGGAGTGGCCCATGAGAACATCATGAGGCTCAACAAGGCCAAGTGCTGGAGCTTCACCTGGGTCAGGGCAACCCCTGGTATCAACCCAGGCTGGGCATGAACAGACCGAGAGCAGCCCTGCCCAGAAGGACTTGGGGGTGCTGGTGGGTGAGAGGCTGGACATGCCCTGGCCATGGCACTCATAGCCCAGAGAGCCAAACGTGTCCTGGGCTGCATCCAGAACCCTGTGAGCAGCAGGGGAGGGAGGGGATTCTGCCCCTCTGCTCCGCTCTGGTGAGACCCACCTGGAGCACTGCATCCAGCTCTGGGGTCCCTGCACAGGAGGGACATGGGCCTGTTGGAGCGAGTTCAGAGGAGACCACCAAGATTATTAGAGTGATAGAGCACCTCTGCTGAGTGGAAAGGCTGAGAGAAATGGGATTGCTCAGCCTGGAAAAGACAAGGCTTCAGGGAGAACTTATTGCAGCCTTTCAATTATGTTATTAAATAAGAAAGACAGGAACAGATTTTTTTAATAGGACCTGTTGCAATAGGACAAGGAGTAATGGTTTTAAGCTAAAAGAGGGTAGATTCAGACAGTTAAAACCAAGAAATATTTTACAATGAGGGTAGTGAAACACTAGATGGAACAGGTTGCTCCGAGAGTTAGTAGATGCCCCATTCCTGCAAACACTCAACACGGTGGATGGGGCTCTGTCTCACCTCATTGAGCTGAAGATGGCCCTGCTCAAAACCTTTAAATCCAGACTTTTCTATGATTATGTGATTCTGTGATCCTTTGTGGATTAAAATTTAAGAGGTGGAAGTGGAAAACGCAAGATATCTGTTCGCATACTAGCTAAGAAAAGTTCATCATCCCAAACTATTCTGATGAAAAAACAACTTGATTTGACATAGGGTGCATAAATGCAAAGTTTTTATCCTGACAAATTTGGTTCTGGGGCCCAAACTAACAAGTCACAAAGGTATTGTCCTCCGGCCTTTGGGCTGAAGGTCCTTACACAGGTGCGTATGTCAAGGCCAGCACCACTTGGGCGATGCATGGTGTGCAAGATGTCATTCCTTAGGCCTTTAATAAAGTGGCTCTTCAGGTTGGGTTGCTGAGTTTAAGGCCTCTTTTTGGTCTTCACAGCTGACTCCTGATGGGGACATAAGCCAGACTCAGGGAGAAATGACTGCTCAGCAGTGGATTTGGTGGTGTTAGAGATGGCAATGACAGTAGAAGGTTATGCTTTCTGTGTTTTCACAGTTGTCTGGAGGCTGTTACACTGAAGCCATACTCACTATGTAAGTGAACCTGGCTTTTCTAGAAAGTACTAGAAAGTACTGCAGGATCAAAGAGATGATAATTGTCTGGGGAATTGGCTTGGCCATCTGAGACAGATGCTGAACTTTTTCTGATGTGGTTTTTTTTTTTTGCCCTCATGTCGACCATGTCTTCATAATTGCCAATCTTTTAATTAATCTGCCACGTCATTGTTTTTCACGTGCAAATTTATCCAGCAGTTTCTTGCAGCTCAGTGTAGTGGTAGTAAGGCTGTTCCACAAATCATCCTGCCCTGTGACTACCAAAGATTGCGGGTTTATGATGTGGAATTCCCTTCTCTGAGAGGTGTGGCCAAGGCCAGGATAGTGTCAAGGATAGCACCACAGGTGGACAGGTTCACAGGGAAGTTTCATGGCTTGGTGCCAGATAATGGGAATCTGGGGTTAGATTAGAGTGAACACAGAAAGGAAAAGTTTTGAATGTTGCGGCAGTGCCTTAAAATACTGGGCTTTACATACAACATATAGAACAAAATATGCTGGTGAAAGGAAAAAATCCTTAAAAAGAAAATCTAAAATAGAAAAGTTCCTCAAAAAAAAAAAAAAAAAAAAAAAAAAAAAATCCATGAATAATGAAAGAATGAGAGCGATGCCATCAGAAACACGGCATATGCTCTCCTGATTATCAGCTGTGTGTGTATTCAGGAGGTGTTTGGGCTGGAAGAGAGGATCTTACCACAGTGGAACTTCTATAGTGAATAATCAGAGATATAGGACTGTCAACACTCTGTGTCTTACGCCATTTCTCAGCCATGAGATATTTTCTGGTGGCTTGGCTCCCTCTGCTGTGTGTATGAGCTGGTCTGAGACAGGAGGATTTGGATGGGCTTTTGAGGGAAATCAAAAGGGACTCTCAGACAAAAAAAAACATTACAGGAAATCTTGTGTCAGAATGCGTCAGGCTGTCACTTACTCTCTGTATTTTGTGTAGATATTTATATCTCTGTTTGCTCCTAATGAATAGTTAGTCTACCTATTAACATTTTCATGCTGGTTTCCTTATTAGCCTGGCTGGATTTCTGTTTCATTCAGGGATCACATTCCCTTTTCATGATCCTGTTGTACTTCCCACTGCAGGTTGAAAACAAACTGCTGATGACTGTGTGCTGGTAGGTATCTTACCAAAGGTATCTCCAGGCATTTAAAGTGAGTTGTTTCATTAGCCTCACTTCTACTGTGGATGAATTAGAGCAATCAGTATTTCAGAGCTGCTTTAAGTGAACTCTATTCACTGAGTCAAGAGGACAAAATACTTTAAACTGCTTTGGGGCTGGATGGTCTCTGCCAGCTTCAGCTGGAACAGCCAAGAGGTCAGTCAGCATAAGAGGCTGTCAAGGAGCTAGTTGCTGGCAAAAAATGAGCTATCATCAGAAAAATCTTCAAATCCCATAGGGTTTGTATGCATAGTACACCCCCAGATACTCCCAAGTTGTACTGGAATAAGATTAAAACCTACTAAGAATTTCTCCTGACCCGGAACAAGTCCAGCTGGTCTGAAGTCCAGCACAGATTACATTTGTCAGAGAAGTTGTGGATGCCCCAACCCTGGGGCCAAGTTGGATGGGGCTCTGAGCAACCTGATCTAGTGAAAATTGTCCTTGTCCGTAGCAGTGGGGCTGGAACCAGATGGTCTTTAAGGTCCCTTCCAAACATTCTGTGATTCTATGATCAGGACTCAAACCCTCCATTAAGTGCTTAAATGAAGGATAAATTGCTCTTCTCCCCTGTTTTTTAATAGCAGACCTGTTTGAAAACTTGGGCTTGCATTTCTAGAAAAGCCTGAAGTATCAATGGGACTCTTTCTATCACCTCAAAGAGTTTGGAACCAGGCTGCAAGTGAAGCAAAAGGAAAACTTTTGACAAGAGTTAGCAATGGCCCTTTGCAAAAGCTCTGTTTGTTTCTTCAGGAGCTGCTGTTCAGCAGTGCAAGATATTTAGAAATTTCCTGTCCAGGTACAGCTATGTAGGTGGGAGAGACCAGAAAAAAAGCTGCCTCAACTTTATTGTGTATACCTGAACTTTTTGCTATTTCCTTCCTATGTTGTGGTCATCTAGATTGTTTTAACAGACAAACATTGTTCCAGTCTTTGAATATTTGTTTTTCATTTGGATTCAGATTAGATACACTGACAGAAAGGCTAATATGCTCCTTTCAGCCAAGTTTTCATTCCAGAGATGGCTGTTGATTAGCCAGACTATGACCCTGAAAAACTACTGAGAGATGCTTTGGAACAAGCTCCTAGAAGGACTGAGTTAGGAAAGATAAAAGTGTACAAGACATTTTGTCTGCTATTACACCAGTTTTATTGAGACTGACAGCATTTGAGCCCAGGCAATAGAGACATTATGTTTGTGACGGTGTCTGCATTCCCTGGTGTTTTATCTTTAGTGTTACTCCTGTGGAATCAGGGTCCTGAGCTTCATAAGAGAAAAGTAACACAAAATAATGCATGTTAGATTTATGTATAGGTGAATTAGAAGTAGTTAAGCAAAGCTGCTCCACACTTATGTTTTGATTTTGAAAGGTGTTGCAAATGATTATTAATTTGATTTAAAATACTAAATGGATTCAAAGACACACATTATAAATCAGAATGCAGATAGCTGTGAGTGTATCTTTAAGTAATGCCTGACTACTTCACTTTCTACTGCTGCAGAGATCAAGACATACAGTCATAGTCCAAGGAAATATGAGTCAACATATAATTGTTTTTAGTCTCAGAGTTCAGGGACTGTAGTAACCTGCTCTGCATCTTCAGACATCTGCAGGTGCATTTATTTATTGTTCTTTAAGAAGCGGTTTTGTTCTGGTGTCACAGGCATTCCCAAAGGGGATTTACGAGAGAGTGTAAAGGAAAGGTTAATCCCTGAAATAAAGCAGATTCTGCTGAATTCTGAGCAAAACACTTTCCGTTCTGGACCTGGATTGAATTTGCACCGTTAAAGAGGTGGATCTGTTCTGCTTTATCCCTGATTAGGAGATCCTCACCTCTGCTACTGTTGCTAGCCCTGAAGGCAGGCAGAAGGATCAGAGCCCAGCTGGTGGAAATCACATCAATAAAATCTGATTGATTTATCAGAGATTGAAGGGAAAGGGAATTTGGTGGGAGACCAAAGCCTGTGTTAGAACCACTACTTCAAACCATGGCAGTTTTTGTGTTGTAGCTGTATGACTAATAAATAATATCACCAATAAAGGAGATAAACACCCAAGGTTTCAGGCCCTTATTCAAGCATGACTGAACATTAAATATAAGCATTTACTTTAAAGATGTATGTGTTGTCATAACCCTTCTGGCGTGTCAGATTCTTACTACCTTGCCCCCCAAAACAGTGTTTCTGTTTCTCCAAGATGCACCACCAGCCCCAGACAGACGACTGTGTCTTGACTGTTTCCAAGAGCTGGGTTTTATAAGCGCTGTTCCTTTGCATTTGATTTCTTCATGTTTAGAGACCAGTTAAAGAAGGGTCAAGGGATTGGTATGTTTGTCCACGTTCAGGGCTGAAAATGTCGGTGTACTGTGAGCTGTGGCACTGCCTGCTTTGTTGAGCTCAGAGCTGGGTGGAGATGGAATTCCTTGCTGCCCAGCTATCTTATCTGAAAAGCCATAGAGTTAGGAGAAGTACTCAGGTGATGTGTAGTTGGGTGAGGGGATGACTCCTCACTTCAGTGGTTTGTGGGATCCTCTCCTCTCCAGGCAGCAGTACTGCAGATGAAATATGAGCACAGCTAAGGCACACAGACTCCTTTTGGGGATACGTCAGGGCTCTGCAGAGACATCGCTGAGCTGCTGACGTGAAATCACAGCATCGCGTCGGGAACCAAAAGGTGGTGCTGTTACTGCAAGAAAGATGAGAAAAAGTGCATCCCGATCCCTTCAGTGTTGTTGTTGTTGATCAGCTCGGGAGCAGGGGCAGACCTAAGAGCTCTCTTGTTTTTTGCAGGTAATGCAGAGCTCCTGGGCTATCTTAATGTGTAGGACAACTGCTGCTGGTGGGTAGTGCCCAGGAAAGCAATAAAACACAATGCAAAAATATGTGCTTGTAGGGTGGAGAAGGAAGAAAAAACTGAAGGAAGTCACAGGATTTCACCTGGTGAGGCATCAGACAAAAAGCGAGACTGGAGAGAGGTGGCAGCTGATGCTGGGCTGGGCTCTGCAGGGCACACAGGCCAGGAGTCAGCCACAGACTCTGCCAGGAGTCAGCCACAGAGCTGCTGCTCGAGTTGGACATTAAAAAGGAAATGGAAGCATGAAAGGTCTTCAGAAGTACAGGGAAAAGCAGTGGGAGGGTGTGGACATCCTTAGTGTGGAAGTGGGTAACAGCAAGATGTAACAGAAACCCTCCTGAAATGGTGTCTGCCTCTGCCTTGGTCTCTACAAGGGCATTTGTCAAATGGGACATTGAGCTAGTCAGAGCTAGACAAATCACATTTAGACTTACAGAGGAATAATATCTAGGTGCTGTGCAGGCGGATTAGGGAACTGGTGGTCCTGCAGGAAAAAGTGTTGGCGCTTGTCATCTCCATGTAAGAATCCTTCTTCCCATGACAACCATCACATTGTGTCAGTGAAGAGGTCCATGCTCAGCTTCTGCTTCTCAAAATGTCTTGATATTGGGGTCCAGCCTAACAGACACCTGATCTGTACTGGATTCTCTCCTTTGGGGCAGAAATTGTCCCCAGTCACTGGGGGGAGACTGAGATTTGCATTAATGAGAGATTTCAAATTCAGGCCTGAAGGAGTCCCTCAGGGTTCACTTTGGACAACAGGAGGAAGCTCAGTGCACAGTCTTGGCTGTTGGGAATTTGCTGTATCAAGTAATTTGAGGAAGCATCAAGACAGCCAAACTCTACCACCATTGTTCTCTGGTCATAACCTGCAGCAGTGACTATCTGGGGTACAGGGCATGGCATTCTTCCTCCTCTTCTCCCTTGCTCTTCTAGGTAACAGGTACAGCCCCACTGCAAAAACCCACAAAGGGAGTCTGAACTGATGTTTTTCCTCCCTCCCTGTGACTGTTAGCCTTACTGAATTACCAGTTTGTTAAATGAATTGGAAACATTGCTCAGGAATGTGCAAGACACCACCAACACCTAATTTTTGTGATTGCAGATTAATGGCAGCAGGTGTAAGTGCCTGCTGTGTTGTTCAACTCATGCATGTGCTTTGGAGCAGAAAGATTGCTTATTCTTGCAGCTTTGCCTGGCTCTTCCTTAAGGACCTCTTTCTCTTCCAAAGATAAAGAAAAATAAGTCCGTAAAGAGCAATGGATGACAAAGAAAAAACAGAAGGGGGTTAAAAATGCAGAACCAGAAGCGTTAATGGGGATGTTCAGCACCCAGGTCTCCCTGGAAATGCTCTGTCTTAGCTCTGCCACTCATCTCTGGTTTTCCTGTGTGCTGGTGCCTCTCTGGGGTTGTGTCCATTCAGAGCCTGAAGTCAGGACACTGCTGTATGATCTCAACCGCTTGACCTAGTAGAAAGCAGCTGCTGTAAAAATTTTTATTTCCCTCAGGAGATAAAAATTGGAAATGCACTATATTTAGTCTCTACTTAAGGATGTTCAGCACTGATTAATACCAACAGGAGTTAATGAGAGGCCTTGATTGGAATGCAGCAGCATAGGTCTGTAATCAAAATCTTTGTATAATCAGAAACATGAGCCAAACACTAAATGTATGTGTCAGACTATCCCTATGACATAAGTGTGTTCTACCTGAACAAGAGATAAGCAGGAATAAATAGCAAATATTTGGAAGAACAGACACTGTGCTTCTGTATTCTAGGGAGCTGCGTACATGCAGCTCAGGGGTTTTACTGTGCAGTGTTATTAATATTTGTACTGGATGTTTTCTCTTCTTATCACCAATGTCTTGAGGCTTGTTTATTGAACTCTGGGTTAGTTTAATCAGGTTTAATGACTCTTCTACCGCATGTTTTCCTTTCAAGCACATTTTTGTGGGGGGAACATTTTGTGTGCTGTTGTGTGGCTATTTCAAGAGGTTGATCTTGGGTCATTTGTTGAACTAGTAGATGGATGATAGGAGTGACTATTATGGTCTCCTTTTCTTCACTTTATTTTTTTTCTAAAACATGTGTTCTCCATTTTTTGTCTTATATTCCCTTTTCTGCTTCTGTAGAGGGTTGTTGGTGAGGACAAAAAGGAATGTGGTTTCTAGAGGATAGTTTTAGCCTACATCAGAGATTGTCTCCCAAAAAGAGAGAGAGAGATGTTCTTGTGGTTTGTGCATAAATGTGTGGAATTTAATGACCCATGCTTTTTCTTGGTGTTGCTATAATCTTTTTGAGGAAATCACAACAGGGAATTCAATTATAGGCTATATTTTTGGGAACACACAAAAAGATTGTATCTTCATTAGAAAGCTGATTGGGATGCCCTGTCTTAATTTCTGCTTGCGTAGGAGGCCTTGGTGAACGCAAGAGAGGAACGTGTGTTTTCTAGAGGATACTCTCTGACTGGGGGATATCAAGTTGTAATAAATCTGAGATTCTGAGCAGTTCCCACACTGTCTTCTCATGCTTTCACAAGCACAGTGAACAGCTTCCAAAAGCCTCTGTATCAGACACTTACAGAGCCTGGGCTGGCAGGTCGGGCTGTGTTTCTAAATGCACATCTGGAACACAGAGGCACTGACCTCTTAGTTATCCAGCAGCTTACAGATGTGTCTGTTCATGAGTGAAAGAGAGAGCTGTGGAAGCTGCCATGTAAGCTGCTTCCTGTGTGTCAGGACGTGGCGACAAATCACCCAGGCTTTGCTGTGCTTCAGAAAGACAGGGAGAGTTTCACTGCAAAAAGTTTGAACTTTCTCACTAAGAGACAGACACTGGTAGTTTTCTCATCCACCTGATGGATATTCCAAATGTTCATCTGAATAACTCAAATGGTTGTTGTCTTAGTGGGATGTGTCACAGACACACATCTCCAGACACTGATGCCTGTGGCTTATTTTGCATAACATGCAAAGGGGTTTTTGTTCTTTTGCAGATATGAGTGACTGAAAGTGAACCTTTGCCTTGAAGATATTGTGGGTGCTCTCTGACCATGCCTTGTCCTGTACTCTTGCTCACAGTGGGGAATCTGAACTTAAGATATGAGTCCCCTGAGTGGGAGAACTGGAGCTGTCAGAGACATAATGTTCCCACTTTGTCTTTCACAAAGCCTTTCACCACTTTATAAGTAAAAAAGCATGACTGTATCATTCTGATAATTTTGTTTTTCAATTAAGAAGTAAACAAAAAGACTGATGTCTGATTTAAGCCTCAATTACCATGAAAAGCATACAGGATAAAAGAAGAAACCTGCAACAATTGATAGGAGGAGTGACATGTCTTGTCTTTGTGTGATGTAACATTTTCAGCCCTGTGCAATGTGGCTTCTCCATGAAAAGGTGTAATTTTTTTCTGTTCCCTGCCTATGGACAACTTCCTTTGGGTTAAATATGTCTGCTCTTCAATACTTCTTCTACAAGTATTATCTTACATCTCGGGAATATCAAATGCAAACCCACTCTCCTACACAGAATAATCTAAATTCTTAAGAATTTTTCTGATACACTGAGATCTGAAAATGTTCTCAAAAACTCAGTGAGATGTTTTGAGTCTTTGCAACATTGTTTCTTATTCAGAAATGATTTTATCGTCCTGCATAAGGGCGGGAAAGATATTCAATACATGGATCTGCCAAAGAGTCTTTGTATAGCACGGGTTGGGTAATTTCATTATTTTTTCTAATTTACTCCTCCAAAGAAGAACACCAATAATTCATTGCCTCATCAAGTTATTGTGGTGATAAATTATATACATGTAGCTGTAGGAGGGAAGTGATTAAACTCTACACTGCCAAAAGCCAGACTTTGTTATTCCCTCCTCCAATAATTGTTGGGTTTTTTTCATATCATTGTTATTAATTTGTTTTGGGAGATAGAGTCAAAGATTGACTTGCAGTCGCTGATGAGCGCTTTGATGCTGATTTGATGGTCATTACAAGCACAACCAATTGCAGATGGAGTGTTCTTGGAATGATTTATCCAGCTCTATCAAGGTTAGGGTGATTGTTCATAGCACAGCTTCTTGAATGATCTCTGCACCCTTCTTAACTTCAAGGGGAGAGAGTCAGTTTTGATTCCATCATTTGGGACTGCTCCATAGCTTGGGCATGGATCAAGCTTGGTGTCTCAAATAAGAGCAAAGCTGAGGGAGGGAGAATGGAAAATTGTACTGAGTTTGTATTCAGAAATCTTTCCCATATGGAACAGCAGTTCTAGCCTAGGAGTTATTTTTGTTCTGATCTTAAAGATCTACATAATGAGATAATCTGCAATAATAAATTTTTCCCAGTTTTTGTGCATGGGCAAACCACGTTGACTGGGAAATGTTGCCAAACTTGTCTGCAGCATACAAAACAATAATGAAGTTCTGTGAAAGGAAGTGTGTACAATGAGTGACACCTGTCTCCTTCACAATATCTGCCATCTCCATGGCAGTAATTGCCACATTTATATGAGCAAAACGTTTGGTTCTGATGTCTGATTTATCAGTGACAAGCTGCATAGTGTATGTTACAGATTAACATAGCTGATGCTGAAAGATTTCATAATAACTTGAAAAAGCACAGTAGTCATTCTACTGTATGAGCACAGAATAAAGTTGTTTAAAACCAGAAATCAATAAGAAACTGTTCAGAGTTCTGCATGTGTATGTGCAAAAGCTATTTTCATGTAAAAATCAAATTCATGAGAATGAAATGAGATCACTCTTGCCTGCAAGGCAAGAGCACTCCCATGGCAGCTGTGTGCCTTTGACTGTGTCTCCAGGGTGTAATGGCTTATTTTTAAGTAGTCTGCTTTATCCTGGGTGCTGTGGATTTAAAGGACTGGCATGACTGTTGGGTTGCAGCTGTATGTGTGTTGTGTGCTTGAAGTCTGTTCAGTCAATGAGGATCTTCTGCAGATCTGTATGCCAGCACCCAGAAAAGATTCCTTTTTTAGGGCAGCGGGAGAAGAGCATTTTCTGTAGTGATTTCATAAAACTCTGAGTGCATGTCTATTTAACCTATGGCCCTTTTCTTTCCACTTCCACAAAGATTCCTGAGACTTTCTATAGCCAAGTGTTTCTTCCTGTATCTGGCCAGTTCCTTTATACCTGCTCTTTCTATTCTCTCAGGCTTTCTCATGGCTGTTCAGCACCAATATGGCATTATTAGTTATTTCAGTTGGCCAGAAAGGCATAACTCTACACTAAGATGATGAACTCATGAGAGCACCATTTTTTTTTGTCCTGATCCTTTCAGCACACACACACATGCAAAAAGGTAATTTTTATTCTCTTGATGCCACTTTGACTACCTGCCAAAATTTCAAATTTCAGTCTATGTCCCTGTCGTTACATCATGCTTTTTACATGGGATTTCTAAACCATACTTGACGTGAGAGTGATGCTGGTGCTATTTAAATTGATGCTAGACCTCTTGTGTCCTGTAAGTGGTCTGAACACCAGTGCTGTAAAAAAGGTGACTGCTGATGATGACATCAGTGTGGGAGCGTGTGTGCTCCCAGTGGTGTTCGTATGTAGTGCTGGTTTTGGTTGAGAACTTCTTTGGCAAGCTGGGACTTAAAGGGAATTTTTTTTTCACCAAAATGGCTACTTCCACCTCTGAGATACCAACCACTGCACAAACAATTATTGCAGCCTGTTCAAGAACGGGATGCTCAACACTGCTTTCTACTACAGAAACATCTCTTCCCAGTATCTGGCAAATTATAAAACTTCCAAGAATGACTTTTCAACACAGTCCTGCAAGACTATTGCTCTGAGTGATTCTGCTAACCAGCAAATATTATACCACTGAATCCTACTGGTGTTACAAAATATAGCCCCAAAAGGGGAAGGAATATCCCTTTTCTGTCTTCTGACCTGTACTCTAATTCTTTTGTCATTTTCTGGCTTGGCAAGGCTCTGTGTTTTAGATGTTGGATGGTGACTAATTTCTGTGAAGTCCCTTTCATTCTTTTTTCTGTTTTAATTTCTCCCCCTCTTTTCCAGTGACCTTTGTTCTGACAGAGAAAGCCAGGATCTGCATTTTTATAGAGGAGAAAATTAGTTAGAGAAAGAGGCCTAGATCAAGTGGGAGTCACCTATATTGAAACAACCAGAGGAACTCAAAATGGAACACAACTGGTATGTCATCAAGTTTGCCTGGAAAATGCTTTGACACTTACTGGAAATAAGAAATTTTGGCAGTGGGCAAACTTTAGAGGAAGTCAAGAAGGGAAATTACAGAAGTGAGGGTTTTTTTAAGTGAAACTAATTATGTAAAAGTGCCCATACTTTATTTTTCTCCTGTTGAGTTGCACTCACAGCCCCAGTGTGTTAGGCACTGTTCAAAAATAAGCATTATCTGCTCGCTTCAGACTTCCCCAAAGCCTGACATGGGAAAATAGCCCCAGCCCAGAAAGGTGAACAGGCTAGAGTTCTTCCTTTGTCTTTTTTGATGAACTCAAGTAAATGACAGGTCCTGGTGGATTTTGGTCTTACTGGGTCGTGTAAACACATACCCATACATGCGTGCCTCAAAGCAATTTTTCTGAATTACTTGCTTTTGGAATCCCTTTTATCTGATGACCAATGATTCGAATCTGGATCTGACCACTTACATCAAAACTGTTAGAGTTCTGTGATGAGTTTAAATTTTAACAAGTCAGCATTTCCTAACAGGAAAAAAAATACTTTTTTTGAGAGATTTCCCATCTGGTAGTGCTCAGATCACAATATCTGGTGTCTCTCTGAAATTAAAACAGATGGAATATCTTAGAACATTTCATCCTGCTCTTCTCATTTCAAATCATTTGCCTCCAGGAGGAGAGACTCTGAGAAACTCTAAATATGCTAAGCTGAGTAAGAAAATGTGGAAGTTGGAAGCATTGAGCAAGACAGTCCTGGGAGGTTCCTTAAGTTTCATCTCTTAGATCTATAGCTGGTTAATCTGCAATGATTCTCATATGATCAGCTCACGAACAGTTAAGGTGCCGTCTTTGTTGTTCTTTCTTGTTTCTTGCTTCATTTTTGGGTTTTGGTTTTCACTTTTGGGTTTTCTTTGTTTGTTTGGTTGGTTTTTTGTTTGTTTGCTTGTTTGGGGTTTTTGTTTTGGTTTTGTTTGCCTTTTGTTTGTTTGGTTTGGGATTTTTGTGGTTTTTGTTTTCTTGTTTGTTTTTTGCTGTTTTTTCTGCCTTGTTTGGCAAAGTGCTCCCTTTCCACTCATACCTGTATGGAAGCTACAGTAACTTGTGAATGTGTCTGTTGTCCACATTTTAAAGAACAAGGTGGAAGCACCCTATTCCTTCATGTCTTCATTCCCCACTGAAAGGGAAAGGACAGAAGATACTGTATTGATCAGATTGCAGAGACCCTGTCATAAGAGGCCACTGTTAGTGTATCTGTATCATATCAAGTAAAGACTCTTAACTTATCCAGGACTTCTGACTCTATGTGTTGCTAATTTTGGACAAGGCAAGGCTCCCTGGTGCAGTGGGAGTTGGGAAAATGGTGGGAGAATTTTGCTTTCCACTTTGGTCTCCAATTGAAGCTTTTTCCCAGAATAAAGTTGTTTCCGGGGAACCTTGCATCAATATTGGGCTGAGATCTCCAGGCAGTGGCTTCCCATTTCTTAGTCAGTTCTATTCCAGGATTGGCACATATGTGTAAAGAAAATGTTGCATTTACAACACGAAGCTGTGTCAGAGGAGGTTTAGGTTGTTTATTTTGGGGCTCTCCTGGCCCTTTACAGGGCACCCCAAGAGTCACACCATGTGCCTGAGAGCATTGTCCAAACACTTCTTGAGCTCTGTCAGGCTAGTGCTGTGACCACTTCCCTGGGGAGCCTATTCCAGTGCCCAACCACCCTCTGGGTGAAAAACCTTTTCTTAAGATCCAACCTAAACCTTCCCTGACACAATTTCAGGCCATTCCCTTGGGCCCTGTCACTTGTCAGTACAGAGCACAGATCAGTGTCTGCTCCTCTGCTTCCTCTCCTGAGGAAGTTGTAACTACAATGAGGTCTCCCCTCAGTGTCCTCTTGTCCAGGCTGAACAGACCAAGTTCAGCCACTCCTCACACAGCTTCCCCTCCTGACCCTTCACCATCCTCCTGGACCTCCTACAGATGCTCTTTATGGCTTAATGTCTTTCTGATATTTTGGCACCCAAAATTGCCCCCAGCACTCGAGGTGAGGCCGCCCGAGTGCAGAGCAGAGTGGGACAATCCCCTCCCTTGCCTGGCTGGGGGTGCTGTGCCTGATGCCCCCCAGGACAGGATAGGCCCTCCTGGCTGCCAGAGCACTGCTGACTCAGTCCTACTAGGCATGCATGCAACATACCACCCTAACTTACAGTAAAAACAGCACACTGGTGGGCTACGAGACAGTCCTGACTTTAATTCAGATACTTAAGTGACCTTCCTTTTTAATCCCTCTTTCTCTTACCACTTCAAACTACCCGAACCAGTTGGTTTAGAGCAAGGAGAACACCGTATGTTTCCCAAAGGAAAGCAACTGCTCAGAAATCAACATGTCAATCTGCTTCAGAGAGGGCTAGTCCCAAGATGTGTGAACATAAGTGCCTCCAGACCACTTGGCAGAGCCAAGCGAATCTTCACTTTCTTTCAAAGCTGTGCAAAGACAGAGTTGTCAAACAGTGCTGAGCACAGGAGCGTAGGTGGGCTGTTCTCTTTGCAGGTGTTCTGCAAAACTGAACATATCCTCTGTTCTTCAGCCTTGGACCAGGTGGAGATGGAGGGTCCTGCAAGAGATGATGCTGTTGGAAGGCCAGGTCTGTAGGCAGACATAGGACATATTTTCTCTAAATTACCTCAGATTCAGTATAATGTGCAAGTTGCTTTCTGGAAAAGACCTAAAAATGAAGCGCCAACCAATTTTTATGAACTTGGATTTTCTGCAGTGGTGGCTGAACCAGCTCTTGCCTTCTGCTGCCTCCTTGGTTCTAGCCTCTGATGCCCTTAGATACGCTGGTTCTGTGTTATACCTCACTAAGTGCTGCATGTGCTGGTGTGTGTGAGCTGGTGTTCGTGCAAGGAGCTCTTAAACAACTGAAAAAAAGGGAGGAGAGGAAAGGAGGAAAAAGGCTTTTTTTCTTACAATGTCATTGTTGCCAAAAGAAATATGTGTCAAACTGTCAAACTGCATATCTGGTAGCTCTATTTCTTGGCATATTTGTCTTTAACCCTGTGTCTTCATAAATGTTATGGCATGAATCTAAACTGCAGGTCATCATATTCTTATCTTTAAGACCATTCCTTGTATGTGTTAATAAAACAAAAAGTCTGTCTGCTTGCAGCCCGGTATGTTTTCATGCCATCAATAACTAAATTAAGGAATAAATCCGTGCTCCAAAGACTGTGCTCTTTTAAACTCCAGGCTTATAAGCCCCTTCTCCCTGGAAATTGGGCAAGGGTTTCTTTGTGCTGGCAGTTGCAAGGAGGCAGATCTCCAGGTCAATGCCAGCACCTGAGTGAGAAGAAAGCTGGGCCAAGATTCACTCCTTCCAGTCCAGAGGTCTTGACTTCATTTCCCTTTGCTTTTGAGCTGTGCACAGCACTGGAGGGTTTTTTATATAAGAATGTGAAGCAAAATAAAGCACTCTATCTGGGAATCTGGTTTTACATAGAAATCTGGCATACAGAAGTTCTTTCCTTTGACAGGACTTTATTTCTTTGAGGCTTCCACATGCAATATTTAAGAGATTAGGCAGTACAAAATGCCAAGTCATCAGCATTTTCCTTCTGGACTCATGGTTGCTACAGCCTTGATGCAGTTTGATGTTTTCCAAGTAGAAGCAGTGTTGTCTTTTTGAATGTTTACCCATGCTACTTGCTGGGCAAAGGCTGAGAGCTGTTTGCCAAAAGGTTTTGCTTAGAAAAGAGGTTCTGATTAAAGAGGTTCATAGAGCACAGTTTACATCAGTGCCCTATCAAAACTGCATCTCTGACATTTGTATGTCACCTAATGTTAGAAGATATGTTAATTGTGTAAGCTGAAAATCATAAACCCAAGACATTAAGTTTAGAAAAAGAAAATAATGGATCACTGAGATGGGGGTTAATGTCTCAAACAGAAAAATTGAGTCCATGAGAACCTGCCATTTCCCCCAGCCCCACAGAAGATTGTATTGCTGAGAACAAGGATCACTTCTTGGGAATTTCTGCTCAGTGTTTCAGCTCAAACCTGTTTGTTAAAAAAATGAAATAAATGCGCAATGTGGAGCAACTCATCAGCTGGGGACAGCTCTGACAACGGTGCTTGAGACTGCACATTTAAGGCATCAGTAACATCTTCCAGTCTTGCTGGCGGGAGAAAGAAGAGAGCACTAATTCTTATTTGTTTATGCTAGTTTTGGCTGTTTTGAATTATTGATATGTCCCTTGAAACTGTCTCTGATCATTTCCCATTGAGCACAGAGGCATGTGGTGGTAAGCAGAGACCTGGCCTAGCTGCTGGACTTTCTCCTGCTGAACTCAGCATCTGAGCTGCTCATAACAGCAACAGATGTTTCTGCTTTTTAAGGTCTGTGGGAACCTCACTTAACATTTTTTTCCCCCCTTCTTCCTTGCAGAAACAAATGCCAATACAGCTGAGATCCAAAAATCTTGACCTCAGCTTAATGTTATTATTGGAAGGTATTGCGACTGGATATCCTATTGTCCATTCTCAACTAATAAGCTGATAGCTTTTAATGCTGTATTTGCTTTTTCACGCATACTTTCTACGTGTTTGTTATTCAGATACTTCCTGGCAATAAATGAGGGAACACATAATCACTTTTGCCTTCAATGCAAGCGGGTCTGCAGGATTCATCTCATTTCAAAAGCATCAGGCAAGCTCAGGAACAAGCTCACTAGCAACAAAAATAAATCATTCCCTTTGTCTTCTTAGTGCTCTAAGCAGTCACCTGGTACATTGTATTGCAGGGATCCATGTTGGCACTGTTTGTAAGGCCTGACTCTGCCCGGAGTGCCCAGAGCGCTCTCAGAGCTGGGTAGTGTGTGTTAAACTTAAAACTTTCTAAATTAATGCATATATTTGAAATACTACTAATTGTTATTTAAAAAAAAAAAGAGGGGGGAAAGAAAAGAAAAACACTTAAATCCAAGCCTGGCTTCATTTCACGTATGTCAACAGTGTTTGCTTTTGCCAAGGAGACCCTTGCTAGACAGGAGATCTACTTTCAGGAAAAGATGGGCTTTATGCCATATTTCCACAGGTAGTTCCTGAGTGTGAATTAATAGCTTTAATTGCCAGCAGGAAGACCTTAGAAGCATTTTTGGCAGTACTTGATCAGGGGATGTGCCTTAATTCAAGCATCTCTTGGCCTCCCAACCTGTACCAGCATTTCCAAGGTGACAAGGCTCTGCAGCAGTTCTCAACACTGCCTTTTCTCTGGAGCAGAGCTGGACCTTGGTGAGTGGCTGGACAGGAGCTATGGGGCAGAGCTGTGGCTGGGCTGGGTATGAAACATGTCCTTGCTTTTGCAGCATAGGCTCTGCCTTCCCTCCTGCTCTGCAGATACCGTCAGGAGCTCAGAAAAGGAGCCAACTCACTACATCTTGTGTACAGGGCTGTGAAATGGGAAGGACATCCTGGGATTGTATTGGGAGTGTGCAGTTCCTGGAGGGCAGGAGGAGGAGAAGGCAGTTTACAGAATCATAGAATCATTTGGTTGGGACAGACCTCTGAGATCATCGAGTCCAACCTTTGACTGAACACCACCTTGTCAAGTACACCATGGCACTGAGTGCCACATGCAGTGGTTTCTTGAACACCCCCTGGAATGGTGACCCCACCACCTCCCTGAGCAGCCCATTCCAACATTTAACAACTTTTTATGTGAGGAAATTCTTCCTGATGTCCAACTTCCACGTCCCCTAACAAAGCTCCAGGCTTCGTCTTCTTGTCTTTCTTGTCCCTGTTCCCTGGGAGAAGAGGCTGAACCCCACCCACCTACACCCTCCTGTCAGGGGGTTGTAAAGTATGATTAGCTTCCCCCTGAGCCTCCTCTTCTCCAGGCTAAACACCTCCAGCTCCCTCAGTCTCTACTCATCAGACTTGTGCTCCAGACCCTCCCTGCCCAGCCAGGACTGATAATAAATAATGGAGAGTGGCTTAACGAGCCCTTCCACCAGCTCCCTCAGTACCCTTGGACGAATCCCATCCAGTCCCACAGATTTGTGAGTGTCTTAGTGGCTCAGCAGGTCACCACCTCCCTCCTCCTGGATTGTAGGGGCTTTATTCTGGTCCCTGTCTACCAGCTCAGAGGGTTGGTTGCCCTGAGGATCACTGGTCTTTCTGATAAAGACTGAGGCAAATAAGGCATTAAGTACTTTAGCCTTTTCCTCTTCATGATCAAGTGTTCCCCCTCCACATCCAGTGAAGAATGGAGATGTTCCTTGGCCTTCTTTTTGTTGTTAATGTATTTATAAAACACTTCTATTATCTTTTATATCAGAGACCAGACTGAGTTCTAGTTGAGCTTTTGGCTTTCTCATCTTTGCACGTGACTTATCAACACTCTTGTACTCTTCCTGAGTTGCCTGCCCCTTTTTTCCAAACATCATAAACCCTCTTTTTTCCTCTGAGTTCCTGCAAAAGGTCACTGTTCAGCCAGGCCAGTCTTCTTCCCTGATGGCTCTTCTTTCCACACATGGAGGTAGGCTGCTCCTGTGCCTTTTGGATTTCTTTCTTTAAGCATGTCCAGCCTTCCTGAACCCCTTTCTTATTAATGACTGTTTCCCAAGGAACACTCTGAACCAATGGCCTGAATAGGCCCAAATCTGCCCTTTGGAAGTCCAAGCTAGAAGATTTGTTGGTCCCCTTCCTTATTTCACCAAGAATCAAAAACTATCATTTCATTGTCGCTGTGCCCAAAATGGCCACAGCCCACCACATCTCCACCAGCCCTTCTCTGTTTGCAAACAGCAGGTCTAGTGGGTCACCACCCCAGGCAGGCTCACTCATCAGCTGTGTCAGGAAGTTCTCTTCCACATTCTCCAGAAATCTCCTAGATCAGCTTTTGTCATGAGCCCAAACATGGATACAGCTCTTGGTGATGGTCTTACAAGGAGACTGTGTTGGCAGGGTGAGTTCATCATTGATACAATAATGGTTGAAGGTTATATTGGCTACAGGAAGAGGAGAGAACTGTCCAGCCAGATTATCTTCAATCTCAAAATTAAACGTTTTCCTGCTGGGGTGGAAAATAAAAGGTTGTTTCTGTGCACTGGGCTCCCAGCTTTCTGGTCAGTGACATTTCAGCTGATTTGGATGTTTGCTGACTCTGCTGTGGAAATGTGTTCTCTTTTTTCTGTTCTGCCCAGGGCTGGAGGAGGAGTTAAGGTCTGTCATCCCTGCATGTAAAATGTTGGGCTAGAAGAAGAGGAGAGAGCCTAGCATGGGGAATGCAAATCCCCCCAGCTTCCTGCTATTGCTGTTTGTTTGGAGATGGCTTAAGATGCAAAAATAAGTCTGATCCGTCAGTGTTTGCTTTCCTGAATTTTTTGCATGCTGGCTTGGTACTGTGCAGTACCTGTGTATCCTGCCTGGCACACAGCACCCGTGGGGCAGCAGATGAGACTGGATTTCAGCCCTGTGATTCAGCAGAAGCAGAGAACACAACATACAGCCCTCCTCTGTCCTGGCCATGGTGGGATGTAACAAAGGTCAAGTGCAGGGATGATTCCTCCCAACTTCCTTTGGAGCTAATCCTTCTGCAGGATGGAGCTCAGTGTGGAGCTGCTGTGTGAGATGCTGTCAGTGTCTCTTGGGGGACTCTTGCAGTGAGTTCTGTTCCCCTCCTTTTATGGCACTAGTCACTGCAGCTCTCCTTGCACAAGTTCAAAGGAGAGCTCTCTACAGCCCAGAAATTTTTGTAAGATTGTCACAAAAATTCCACTGAATTTCCAAGATTTCACAGGATTCAGAAATCCCTTTCATCACCTGTTCCTTCCAAACATTACCCGTTTAATTTTTTTTTTTTTAACTATTTATCGTTTTAAAATTTCTGTTTCATGCCTAGATTTTGTCCAGCATCTCTGACACAGTCTCTGCTCAAATCCCTGCCTACTTCCTTAGCCCCTGAGAGTTTTCACCCCTTCCAAGATTAATTAATGAGGTTAAGTTTAAAATGAGGCACAGTTCCAAGTATGAAAAGATCAAAGTGTAAGCAGACGCTTTGCTTTGATGCTATGAAATCTGACATTCAGTACATCTACCCCTAGAAGCCAGCTCAAGCTGGAGTCTTTCCTGGCCTTAGCATTGCATCTCAAGATGCTTGTCATGTAGCTTTTGCTCAGAGACTTGTGATTTTAAAATGGCAAAGAAATTGAATAAAAGGACGTGGCAGTAAAGTCCCAACTTACATTGATGAATGTAGCTCTGGATGTCACAGTTACAGAATGACACCAAGTAGATGGGCTTTCAAAAGTCCGAGTAAAATAACACCAAGGGAGTACATTATTAAATGTCTCCTGTATTTTATATTGTTGATATTTTTACAACAGTAGAAATCCTAATATATGTGACACATTGTTTCTAATGCATTTTTAGATGTAGTCTCAAATGCAAAGACTCCCTACATTCTGATAGTAATTAATGCAATAATAAACTACACAGACCTTGTGATTCAGCATATCAGTGAAATATTCACACTGATTTCTCTTTTTTTTTTTTTAATGTGTGTGAAAGCATGGCCTGTCTCCTGTGCACCTGGGGAAGAACCAAAAGTGACAGCTTGTACTGAAAATTTTGCCGTCACAGAGTAGCAGTAAAGAACTTGGGTCGAGTCCTGTTGCTGGTGGCTGCTTGTGCTGATAAGACACCAGTTTTTCAGTTGCCATAGGGAGGTCTTTCACTCTCCCTTCAGATTAATATAAGTAGAGATATCATAAACAATTGGTACTCTATAAGAAGGTTTTAGAAGTGAATAGGTGCTCAGTCTGAATCTGGGATATGGGACAAGAAAGGCATTTTTAATAAAAGCAAGGATGAATCTTTCAAGAACTAGGACTCCAATCTCCCACTGAGAAGTATTCTTTCTCTAGCTCAGTGAATTTCAGTAGCTTGTGTTTTCAATATTGATACCTAAAGTATTACTTTTTTTCCCTTCCTTTCTTTCTTTCTTTCTTTCTTTCTTTCTTTCTTTCTTTCTTTCTTTCTTTCTTTCTTTCTTTCTTTCTTTCTTTCTTTCTTTCTTTCTTTCTTTCTTTCTTTCTTGTGTTTGGCTCAACAGTGAAATGTAAAATTCAGCTTAAATTTAGGAATAATTTCATATTAATTAAAACTACTACTAATGAAAAGTTTTTAGTGGCAAAACAGCTCATGACGGAAATGCCTGTGTGTATCCTGTTGGAAAGCAGCAGAAAGACCCCGTCCTCTGTTCCATGTCCTTTCCCTCTCTGACATTAATAGTTCTTCAATGACCCTGGAGTCAGTGGCACCAGGAGCAGACCAAGGGTCTCTTTCTTCTAGATTCTGGGCATCCTAAACCAAATCTACATTTAGCAGTGACTTTTCATAGCCTGGCAGGATGAGAACATTTTTATCATGAATAGTACCTCCTTAGGGGATTTTTATGGACGTAAAATGTGATGAACACCACTGTACATTTTGTAAGGATAGGTTAAGAAGGCAGACTGCTTAACTTGTGGTGACCTCCCACAGAATTATGATAGCACTGTGGTATAAATCTGCTGGTCAAATGTTTCCTCCCTGCAATGCAAGAAACATCCTTGTAATTTACATTGAAGTAGCTGCTGTTGAAATGTGCCTGAAGCACCGATGTGTGTGAGGCAGCAGTCCTGGGGGTTCCCGTGGGAGCGGTGCTGGGATGCCGTCTGCACGGAGACTGGCTCTGGCTGTGGTGCAGGACCTGCTTTTGCTTGCTGTCCCCTTCAGTCTGTGCTAGAAAACCGCTTCATGCAATAGGTGTCCTGATATGTAACTGGTTCTCCAAAGCTCTGTGGCAATGCTAACAAATACCTCTGGCAACTGGGCTATTCTATATTGGTTTGGCTTGACTGTGGGGTTTTTGTTTGGTGGGGTTTTTTCAAGCTCGGATGTTTTCTACTTTCCATTTGCAGACTGAAGGGCACAGTTCCTATCATAAACATACTTCTTTGATCAAATTCTATTCTGCTCTTTCCTTTCCTTGTGTGTTTTGTTGGTTTTCGTTTGTTAGGTTTTTAACATTTGCATTCTATTTGCAGTTACCTGGACAAATGAACGTTATGTTTCATGCTAAATGTGTGTGATGTTCATAATGGCACTGTCAACACACGGTAAATGTATTGTAGCCCCATCAGAACTCTGTGGCATTGCTAAGAATAATTTGGGATGTACTGCCACCTAATGGCTTTGCTGACAGCAAAGGAAGTGTAAGCGTAAGCTTGGCTCCTATTAGAATCAGAGAGAAGTTAAAACGTTTTCAGTTGCTATGTGGAAAGCTGTATTTAAAGTACATTGCTGGAGAGAATGTGCGCAGATTTGGCTATTTTCTGACTATTTGAGGTGCTGCAGTGTTTCATATCCCTGCTCTGGTCTGCCACAGGAGTCAGTAAGTAAATGAAGGGACACATTTGTATTTTACTGGCGTAGAACTTGAAACATTCTTGAGTCTGTGTCGTTAAACTTAATGGTGCTTCTTAAAACAGAATTTCAACAATTTTGCATTCCAGTTTCAGAGAGGTCTTCCTTTGGCTGTAGCTTGACCTCTCTTAGTTGTAAAAGACAATAAATGAATGCAGCCTGTGGCATTCTGAACAAAAGGAGTTTTTCAGGATGATCTCTCACCTCCTCTGCTCAGAACCCCCTCTTAAATGCCTCCCCTTCCTGATGCATTTTGCCATGATTTCTTCTAAGTGTGGAAGCAATAACTGCTCTCAGCAAGTCTTCAAATACTACTGAGCAAACAGATTTCTTTTTGCTGCACACCCTATTTCTCTCACTGGACCTGCATTCAGCTCCCCTGATCTCTTTCCGCTCAATGCCTGTCCGTGTGTCCCTGACCCAAGCCCTGCTCTGGACACAGGTTTTTGCTGCTCCACCATCCCAGGAGCATCCAAGGTGCACAGGGAGTGTTGTGTGTGTGGTTGGCCATGCACAAAGAGAGATCTTGGGGTAGAAGAAGCCCTGTGGCTGAAGTGGTGCTTTGTTGTGTTTTTTCATCAATTCTGCACCACCCAGGGAATGGCCCCACTTTTTGAATTGTTCCTTGATCAGTTTAAACTGATGATTATTTGCTAACCCACCTCCTTGGAGCATCACTCGGCAGCCCTGTGGGTTATGAAGTGCATGGCACAGTCCAGCTGTCCAGTCTTAAGGCTCTTGTCTTCCCCTTCATGACCCCAGGAGCAGTGGAGAATAGTAACTTCTCTTTCCTGATGCTTTTAATCAGTAGCACTCCTATGTGCTTGTCTGATACCCAGAAAGCATAAATTGAAGATGCTCTTTAAAAACTGTGTGCATCTCATCTATTATGGCTCACATCTCAGGCTGAAGTAAAGGAGTGTGGGAAGTGTATGACTGCATGAAAACACAATTATAGAAACAGGCATGTTTGAAATGGGCCAATTGGGTAAATGGTCTAGCTATGAGATTAACGTGCCTAATTCCCTTATGATTTGAAAAGTTAAATTCATATTCAAACTCTCTGATATAGAAAGTTCATACATTTATTGAAATCCTTTTCTTTAACAAAAACACCAACATTGTGCTAAAGTTAACTATGCATGAGGATACCCTCTGTGAGTGTAAATGAGTCTAAGAAAATGAGGGAAACTCTCACAGGTATTTGGAGATCATTCTGTTTTTCTGTACTCAATAGACTGCATCCCTGGTTAATGCTACAGACCCAGGACTGATCAGTGCTATGAACTTGTTCCTCTGAGGAAACAAAATCCTGCACAGCCTTCAAAGAAATAACTGCTGGCAGTAAAAAAGTCACTCTGGAAACATGCACAGGGAAGTTATATATAGTAAAGAAAACTGTTCTCTGCCCTAGGGAAGGCATGTACAAAAGGGTTATGGTTCAAAAGGGAGGGTTTTCTTCTCTGCAGTAAGAGGAGCAGTGAACGAGAAGCACAGACTGCAGTTTGTCAGTGTGGGCAAGGTTTCCAGTCGAGAGTGAGCTGAGACAACTACTCAGGCATGACCTCTTCTTACCAGCCTACTTGCCCAAACCCTAGGCTGAACCCTAGGGCAAAAGGCTTCTGGCAATATTGCACATATGTGTTTCTTTCCAGCTTCCTCAAGCTTGCAGTTGGGCAATCCTGGCTGAGGATCACCCCTGGTCCTAATTGATTGGCCCCAAGGTCACTTTGGCTTAGGCCCTGCATATGCAATGGTCACAGTGTTGTTTTAGGAGTGATTTATCCTCCTCCACCCAAATGAGCTCTCTGTCCCTGTGTCAGACGGTGCGTGCACAACTGGGAAATTCAATTTTTCACTTGGGCACGAAAATTCCACTAGGGATGAAATTCTGTTAAATCTCATGTAACTTTGATCATTTTGAATGAAATGTCAGTTGCCAACAGGAGGTCAGAGGAAGTCTTTTAAACTGATTGTTTGTAAAGGAAGCTATCAGTTAGGGTTTAATGCATTTGGCTCAAGATGAACTTTAAATCAGGGTCTCAAATTGCTTTTAGGTTGGTCTTCCTCTGAGCTGATTCCAGTAAGCACAGTGCTGCTGTTCAAATGCAGTACCTGTTTTAGTAATTAGGTTTTTTGAGTCTGTCCTAAATGACTTATACAGCACAACAGCAGTTAGTGAGATGTTAAGCTAGACCAGGAGGAAGAGCCAGGGCATTTTTCCTCTGTGAAAGGTGGGAGAAATAGCTTTTTTGTATCCATTGCAGAGATAAAGCAGCAGGAATTATTTTGGAAGTCTTCATCTCAACAAAATAAAATGTGATGTTTCCTATCTGCCTGTCCTTTTCACAGTTCAGGAGCTCATTTGTAGCCAGCTTTGCATCATAGATTTTAACCCAATCCTAATTTAATGCAATGGAGCTAGAAACTCTACATTTTCCTACCTGTGAATGCTGTTGCTCCCTTGGTGTGTTTTCCTTGCTCCTTCTACCCAATTGTGCCTTTCCTGAGGCAATACAAAAACGTCTCTGCAATCAGGCTTAGTTCTCCCATTCAAATAAATCCACTTTCACTCAGCAGATGTGTGATGTGTAAGAGTCACTGCAGACAGCAGTAAAATCTCCATTCAGCAAAAGTCATCAAAACTTATGCTTACAACCCAAAATGTTCAGTTCTCAAGAGCCTCTTCTGGATTCACACACAGCTGCTGGCTCTTACCACATCCTGTGTGCTTGGTGCTCGCCCACGCATTTCAAAAGTGTCAGCAGTGCTATGGGCACTTGCTAAATCTTACAGTACTGATGTTCTGAGTTGATGAATGAATTATAAGTGACTGTTTTACTAAGTTGGTGTCCCAAGCATTGCCCTTGGCCGTTCTTGGTGTGGAGAGTGTCCTTCCTCAGGCAGCTAGGCTAAAGCTAAGCTCACATCATTTTAACCTCTGTGTTTCTTTTGGAAAGAAATTTGTTCATACAGCCCATCTACTTGCTCACCTTGCCTTGATCATGTTTTTCACATTATCTGAGCTACTCCTGGCTTTGGGGCTGGAGTGCCTGTAATGGGGTCTTCACCTCTTCTCTCCATATTCTCCTTTCCCATTACATTTACAGGCCGGAATGCTGTTAAAATCCACGTGTGATGAAATTAAGTCATCGTGTTTTTCTCAGCTGTTTGTTTCTGGCAGCTGGTCCTTCACAGCAATGCATCAGTGGGGCGGGTCAGTAAAAAACCATAAGTGTGAGGAAAAGATGAGGAGAACTTCTGCAAAACCTGGGATGCCTCTGGGTGTAAGAAAGACACTGCGGGAAAGACCTTGTGTTTTTTGTCATTAGAGCCTTTCTGAAACAGAGCCAGCCATATCTCACAGCCAGAAAGCAAGCTGGGTCAGAAAGTTGGCAGAGCTTTTGGTTCCGTTTTGGTCTTTGTCTGAAGCTGATGGGCTGTGAATGCAGCTGAAAGCAGAGCTCTCCTTCCACCGCTGCACTTGGGGGATTGAAGTGTTTATGGTGATGGGTGGGGGAGTGAAAAGGGGTTTGGGTGGAAAGCTGAGCTACTGGGATACAGTGGTGTGGAATGAGCTATGGCCAGTAGGAGGCCATTCCCGTCTCTGGTCCCCAGTCACAAGCAACTGCTTTGGAGCAGAGCAGGAGATCCTCTAGAGGAGATGGCTTTCCATGCTGTGGTTGTTTCTTTGCCATGGGGCTGTGCAGCAGTTCCCTTACAGGCCTGAGCAGATGCTCACTTCCCTTGGGGCTCCACCTGCACATGAGGCCAGATGCCATCAGCTGCTCATTGGCAACCCCCAGTGGCTGAAGGGGCAAAAGAAGGGATAGTATTGGCATAGAGATTTTCATACTTGGAGTTCCACAGAAGCAGGCAGGATGCTGGGAGAATGTACCTTAAGAATTCACAGTTGCTAAACTGATATTTTTATAGGGTTGTGGAGGGGGGGGAAAAAAAATCCTTCATGTTGTATTCAGCCCTAATTTATTGCGTTCATCTCTTATTCCAGTTTTTGTTTGCTGGGGTGACTGAAGAGACTTTGAAGACAAATTTCCCTTTATTTGCATGGCTTGTCCTCAGAAATACTGGAATACAATGAGCAGCTTTCCATTGCCATTGTGTCCAGTTAAGTCTGTGTGTTTCATCTTCATGCTGAAATTTTATCATGCACAGCTTTCTGGTATTTCCCTTTCTCTCCTCTGCTCTGGCTGTGCTCTCTGCAGCTCAGACAGATACGTTCAAATGAGGCACTTGCACGGATCAAAAGTATTTTTGAATAAGGAAGCTTTGGGTTACATGTTCTTGTAATTTGCTCACAAATTAACACTTACAAAACTCTGCTGAAATAGTGCTCTTGCAAAGCAATCTTTGCACAAGGGCAGGGTGTTATAGCCTATGTTACTATAGAGTTGAACTTGTGTCTTCGAAACCTTTCTTTTGTTTTACCCATCCCTTTAGCCTTCTTGGCTTGGCTCTAACCAGCCATGGGTTTAGAATCTCAGTGGTGTAATGTGCCCCCAACCCATGTTCATGGGAGCAGGGAGCTTCTCAGAGCCTCCAGCAGGCAGCTGATACTGCTGGAAATTACCATTTTGTGCTTTTGCTTTCCCCTACTCAATTATAGCTTAGACCTATTTTTTTTAAGCAACAGAATCCTTAAAATTTTTCTGGGTATTTCCTGCTTATGGCTCTTTTTGCCATATTTTGACCTATTCAGCCTTAATGCTTTTCTTTGAACGCATAAATATAGAGGGAGAAAAGTAGTATTGAATCAAACCTAGTTTATTGATCCTTAGGAATATTTGCTATCTCACTGCACTAATGATGGCTGTTTTGTAGGAGATATATTTCTGTGACATCTGCACAATCTTTTGGCCCAAATGTTAGCCCAAATCTTCCCCTAAATGTCAGCCCGCAGATAACTGTCCACCGAGCAAAAGGAGACCCAGTTCTCCCAAAACTCCAGACTGGGACAATCTGGAACATTCAGAGCAGTGATTATAACTGGGCCAAGAGAGTAGATAGCAATATAGATATAATTCATCACCAGTGTCACGTTTCTTTCATGTCAGGAAAGACATGCTTGCTGCTCTGTATTTCAGTTGTGAAGGGCTCACCAGAGCTTTGGCAGCATCTGGATGTTAAATATACCAGGGGTTTTCTCAGCACAAGATAGAACTGCCTGGCACATGCTGAATGCCAACTTATTTTACTGAAATTGGTAGAGACTGCAGTAAATCAGAAGTGATTGAAAAATAACCACATATGAGCTGAGTTTACCAGCATGTTGTGCTATTAATGATTACCCACCCTTCGTTAGCGAGCAGCACAAGTAGCACAGCTGGTGTATCTAACCATTAGCCAACAAATGTTTTCCCTTGTATTCTGACTGAATTGCTAATGGGGGAAGGTGCTGTTAGGGTTACACATAAATCATCTTCACTGTGGAGTGGCTGATGCCATCAGACCCTGAAGTGGGAGCCTGACACCTCAGGGCTGTGCTGGGTGATTGTCACTCCAGCTCCAAACCAGTGCTGCTGAGGGCAAGGAGGCATCCAGGCCAACTCAGGAAGGAAGTGGGAATTCTGGGATGGAGGGGTGAGTGAAAAGACAGAGAGGAAACATGCTTGGAGGAGAAGGCAGCAAACCAGCAATGAATGGCAGAGAGGCCAGTGTTGTCTTGTCCAGGCCACACGTGGGAAACTTCAGACAGACGCTCCTCAAACATTACTTCTCCCCTGCAGAGGTGCTTGGCTGGTGATGGGGCTGACCTCAGCCGATGGATACACTGTCTAAAATCAGGGCAGATGTGAAATAAACAGGAGCCATCCTGAGCTGCTCCTTGGCTGGTCCTTAGTGCTGGCCTGAAACCTGGGACAGGATCTGGAAGGATGCCTCAGCAGGAGAGGCAGAAAGCTGTAGTGGGGTGAGGCCATGCTGATGCATCCCTCAGCCAGTTTCTGTGCTGTGCCTGCTCTGACACCATGTCTGACACTCTGATTGCTTGTACGGGCCGCTCGGCTTGGAAAGGCAATATCCCAAGGGTAATATTTCATGCACATTCTTGTAATTCATTGAACCCCCCCTTTGCTCTCGTGGCAACTAGCCACCTACACGTATTTTATCCAAAAATAAGTGTTGCAGATTATAAATAGCTCCTGCACAAACTAGAAATGTATTTCAAGGAAATATTTTGAGATGACTCCTGAAAGAAGAGTCAGCAAGGAAAAGCAGCTCGGTTCAGCTAAGTGCCAAGGTATGCATTGCTAATTTCCCCTGTTGTTCAGTGGAAATGAATTATTATCATGACTGTTCCTTTGCTTGCTCTTTTTTTCTGGCCATTACTTTTTAGACAGAAAAATGGCTGACCTAACTTTGATAAATAGTGGCTGCAGAGGTATAATATAGAAATGTGATTTTCTGAAGTATTGAGATCCCCCCTACCGCTTTGAGAAATCAAACTAAATATAAAGTAAATATCGTTCCACAGATACCTTTTTTCTCTGTATGGCTGTCTTTTTGTTTTTTGGAGTTTTGGTTGGTTTTTTTTTGTTTTTTTTTTGTTTTTTTTTTTATTTGGACTGAAGCACAGACCTGGAAAAGTTATTACTTGATACATAGCAAAAAGAGAAACACAGTTTTGAAATACAGTTTTCTGGCTGCAAAAGACCATGTGGAATTACAAGAACAGTGTAACTTAATTCTCCAGTGTTTTGGTTCTTCCAGACCTCTGCTGAGATATGCTGAACATTGTTAAGCACTTTAATAGAGCTGATTGTCTTATTCTGTGTTTCGCAAGAACTTGGATCCCTGTTATCACAGTGTCTCGAGGCCTTAGAGACCTCACTGTGTATTTCCTTGAGGATGTACCTGGAACATGTACATCGTGAATCACTGGGCACTGCCAGACATTTCAAGTGACCTTCTTGCACGAGGCAGGAGATCAAGCCCTTCCGGCTGGTGGAACTGAAGGACCTGCAAAGGGGTAAACATGGAAAGAATGTATCTCAGATTCATTGGTGTAAAGCACACACAATTCCTCGTTGAGGTAAATCAGCATTCTAGTGACAGACCGGGATTAGGACTCCTTTAGCCTGAACTCAAGCCAGATGTAAATTGCTTGTTTTGGAGAGAAAGGTCCTTCTCAAGGCAAAATTCTGTATTTATCCTAACAATGAACACCTCAGTAAATGGACATCTGAATGTGAATTTTCCCCTTTTCTAGCAGGAAAATTATCTTTCCCAACATGCTCAGATTTCTTCCTGCCTGCACTTGACAGACTCTGAAATCTCCCACATGCATCACTGAAAACAGAAATTCAGAATTTTACAAGCTTAAAATAATAGATTTTTACCATTCTTTTTCATCATTGATTTTTGTCCCTACAAGTGTCCCATACCACTGCCTTAAACTTCTTCATCTTTGGCCATCTACTGCAGGGATCAGGCCAGAAGCAGAACCATTAATCATGAAATAAAAGCTGAAAGTTTTAGATAATTTCACATACGTTTCACACAGCCATCCACAGAATTAGGAAGCATTCACCGTTAATCATGTAGGGTGCCTAGAGATTCATTTTCCTGCAATGAATGTGCCAGAGCCTATTTCTCAGAAATTTATTGTTGGTTTGTCAGAACGGTCAGTCCTCACAGAAAACAGTCTTTTATCTCTGACACAACCAGCACAGCTTTAATGGGAAGGGACTCTTTAACTGAGACAGTTTAAAAACACTTGCCTTTTGACCCCTTTCTTTGAGATGTGATTGAATGTGTGGAGTGTTTTTGCAAGGAGTGCAGAATAAATAAGCAGTGAGTGAGCTGTCACAAGCTGTGGAGTGAAGGTCGTATTCTTCTTTTTTTTTTGCTTGTGTTTTGCCAGATTAACTTCAATGAGATGGGTGACTGGTCTGAATCGAGCCCATTTCTGTGATGAGTTACATGTGTTGTTCCAAGGGGCAGAGTGAAACTCCAATAGAAGCTGCCTCATTTAGAAGGAAATCAGAGGGAAAAAAATGTATCAGTACTAATAAGGTGACAAAACCAGCATGCAGGAGATGAAAAGCATGAATAATACAACCATTTCCATGTCAGGGAAAACTGCACTGCCAGTGCAAATCTGTTGCTTCCACTGTCATGCCAGGTTGATTTTCAGTTTAAATGACCTGCCTAAGTCTGTGAGTATATGGGGGTTATGTTTGGGTAAACTTCATTTGCCCACTTATAAATTACATGAATGTTAAAACATTCCTTCCTTGGTAGATTTAGAGGTAAGGGTCAGGGGGCTGTGCTTGCATGAGTGTGTGACCCAGCTTTTCCAAGGAGGGCAGGTGCAGTCAGCACCCCAGGAGAGGCAGACTTCAATCTGTGGCATCTCTCAAACCTCCCTGCACCTGGCTTTGCCCGTAGCTACAACTATGATTCCACAGCTATATGAACAAGGAATCTGTGCTCCCCAACAGGGCTCAAAAACTTCGGGATTTTTATCCAGTTGCATCTGTGCGAATGCATCTACCACTGGAGAGTGCCCACAGCTCCACAGGAGCTTGAGCCAAAGAAAACACATCTGGGGGGAGATGCCACAGCAGGGACACGTGTACCGAGCCTCCAGGCTACATTTGCTTTGGCACAGGCTCCAAGGATTGCCATGAGCAGAGCAGCATGAGGGCTGCTTTGCTTCCCCCTGTGTCATAGGCCTTCCTCAGCTTCCCTGCGTAGCTCCAAGTATGAGAGTGCATTGAAGGAGTGCTGTGGTGAGCTGTGGAGAAGCAGCTTTTTCACAGGTGTAACTACAGCTACCTGAGCTGCCTTGACCTGTGTCAGGCCAGAGCTGCAAACCAGCTGCATAGCTCATGAGATAATGTTTCCTGCTCTGCAGGTGGGATGGCAAATCTGTGGGAGGCTCCATCTACAGGGACCAGACCATGGCAGATACCTGAGGTGTCTGCAACTTGCTGTGGATGGGTCCATAATGGAAAAATTTTGTTTTAGCAGCTAGGAATGTCAGTGTGCAACACTCCCTGAGGAAATCTGCATTGAGAACAAGTAGGAAACTGTGTATATTCTATAAAGTGAAACATAACTTCTATAACTATCCAGTATATTTGGCACTTTTAAAGGTGTCTATTTTATTAATTTGATACTGTCATCAGGACAAATAAATACTTTAGACTTTGCGTAAGCCACAAATGAGGCTTGATGCCTTAGTCACTGGAACATTTTTCCTAGCATTTGCAAACACTGACAGAAACTGTTTTCTTCTATGAGCAGTATTCTGTATTCCAAAATAAAGGCTTGTCAGTTAACCATATGTGATTAAAAACAAACAAATAACACAACGTTTATTTTCAAATTTTCAGTTAGCATGGATTTTTCACTAAAGTCTTCTATTTCCCAAGCCTCTGTGTCCAGTCTCTGCACTATTTGGCATAGAGTTTGCAAAATCAACCCCACTACCTTGCTGGGGATTCATCCTAATCCCAAATGGGTTGAGGGTGTCAGAGTCTGGCCATTTACAAGCTGTTTTAGTGGCATGCACACACAGCAGTCTTGAGTATTGCACTTCCTTGCCAACGGCTTGCACACTAGAACAGGGCTCCCACAGCTTTTTGTAGTAAAAGGATACCTAATTAGTTTGTGGAATAAAAAAAGAATACTTCCCAGGACTGTCTTCCTCTGTGCTGCCACCATGACATGCCTCTGCAAACAAAAGAACAAGCGCTCAAATTTTAGTTCAATTTGTATAATCAGATCCAGTTTCCCTCCTATTCCATTTCTTTTACATACATGTGGGAAAAGTGATTTCTGGGTCAGTGACCCTCCTCCTCAACATCCAGGACTTCTAGAACATGACACTGCTACGGGATGCTCATCAAAAGAGCAATTTAGTTGGATAACCTTGTAAACTTCAGAAGCACAGTGCCTTCATTCTGACTGTTACAGAGACTGGATAGAAGGGATCTGTTTATATTGCTGTCCGTGCACTTAGTGCAACGTTCCAGGCCTTTCAAAGGAGCCCAGACTGAAAAGGAGCACGTACGAGCTGCAGAGGTTGATGGTGTTTGATAGCTGGGATGCCAAGGAAGATTTCACATTCTTCAGCTCTAATCACTTATAACAAAATGGAATTCAAACCTAACCCCTGAAAAAATAAGTCAGGTCTGGTTAGTGTGATGCCATGTCCCATGTATCCATCAGGATTTGTTTTTGGTGGATTAGTGCTCTCATTTACGTGTTTTCTTCTTGGTCAGCAGTGTTATTGTTTTAGCTGATACTTTCAAAAGGTGTTTATTTTTGCTGCTAATCTAAGATGAGCCCTGTAATTATCTGTGAAATAGAAGCAATTCCTTTCTGTAGCTGTGATTCTCTCTGGAGGCAGTGCCTGATGGTCAGTCACTGTTTCATGTTTTCTGACGTGGCTTTTTCCATGGCTATTTTCAAAACAGTTGCATCACATTTCAACTGCCTTGGTCCTTCATGGACATGCTTTACCAAAAATGCCTCTGACAAAAAGCAAAGACTTTTTGTCTCCTAGATGGATTAAGTGCCATTCTAGGGTTTGTGATGAGAAGTATCTTTCTCTGCCTCAATATTTTTATTTACTGCAAGTTTTGTTGGGTATTTTACATGTTGGGCTCCAGAAGTAAGATAGCCCCTTGTACTTACTAGGCAAAATAAATAAAATATTTTAACTTTCACAGTTTCCCACTTTTTCAAGTTACAAAAGCATGGCTGGAGCAAAGAGGTAAGAAGCACAACAGCCTTTCCCCAGTTTTTATCCCTTCTTCACCTCTTCCTCTGCTCTTTGTCACCCAAACATAACTTGGTGCTGCTGTGACTCTGCCACTGTTTTCTCAGCACCCCTTTCTACCTTTTTCCTGCATTGACAAATGCTTTGCTGGGTGCTCTACCATCCTCTTTCGGGATGTAATACCTATTTACCCTGGGCAGATCTTAAGGCTCCCTGACATTTCTTTAGCTCTTTTTTCCCTGGTTTTCTTCTGCTTCTTCCTCTCTCTTTTTTTGGCAATTTCTCTGTCTTTCTTCCTGTCACAGACCCGCTGTTGATGGATCACTTCTGAGAGCTTTTGCATTCACTCCTAGCCTTTGCTCTGCCTGTTTATTCCTTGCCTCATGCAGCCTTTTATAGACCACATCTGTTGATCATGTAGAGGTTAGGAAGAAATTCCACCTCGATATAGAGAGAGAGATATAACTGTTCAGGGTGGGTTTTTTTCTCTCTCTCTATTATTTGATTCTGGCTTTTTTCCCCCCTGAGATGGGACACTGCTCTAGGTGCCTCCTGGAGCTGCAGTGGCATGGGAAATCTTCATGCTGCCCAAGCCTGGGCGAGTGTTTGCAGCTGAGCTTGGATTGTGCAATATTCCTTGAAAGCAGCAATCTGGATTTGGACTTCCAGGTTCAGTTTGGGCATTCACCTGGAAGGCAGCCTAATCCATGAATGACCAAGATGAAGCCTTTCAAAGCATTTGTCCAAGATGTTCTTGAAAATCTTTGTTTTCTGTTTGTTTACACCATCAGCCTTGCTCTGATGTCCCCGAACATGTAAATGCTGACAGCTGGAGACCTGGCACTTGATGCAAACACAATGCTATAGTGGGATTAAGAGAGTTTACAATAACTGGTTACTTGCTTTATGTTTGAAGCAGATGGAAAATACACCAATGAAAATGCCATTTGTAAACGGATTAAGAATAACCACAATGCATACTTCTGAAGACTGCAGTGAAATATCTGAAAAACCAACCAACCAACCAACCAACCAACCAACCAACCAACCAACCAACCAACCAAACAAACAAACAAACAAACAAGCAAACAAAAAATCCCAGAAACCCCCTACCCACACCCTTCCTCCCCAAACATCATTGTCATAGCTCTCTTAAAGGTGGGAATAGGAAGTAGGAGTAGGAAGGAGGAAAAAAAATCTTCTATGTTTAGGATCAGTATTAAACTTTCAAATCTCTTGTATGCGTTTGTCCTGAGCCTAATACAACTGCCCTGGTGGAGGTCGGTGAGTAGTAGATATTTAAAAACTGCTCAAGATCTTCATGCATGCAAACAGCCTCAGTGAATTTCTAGAGAGTCAGGGATGGTCTGAATACCCTTGTCCTCGTGTTCAGAGGCTGTGCTTTTCCATTACAGAAAGCGCCCCTTCGGAGGCAGTGATCAAGATTTGCTTCTAGGCTATTCCAGTTACCAGCAATATCCAGAAAAGAAACTTGAATTTGTATTATTAATTCAACAACATCATTATGAATGAACTGCAGGAAACAATACATCTTCTTCCTATGTAAACAGTGTAAATAAAACTTCTGATAAGCACTTTACTACATTGAATTCCTCATTCTTTGAGAGCGTTCCAAAGTTTAGCGTGTAGCTTAATCAACTTCATACGTGCTTGAGCTGGGCAAGTCAAAACTAACATGACCCCACACAAGGAAAAGCATCCCTCGCACGAGAAATCCCATTCTGCTTATTTACTATATGTGAAAACAGCCCCAACCGTTCCTTCCCTGAGGCAACAGGAACTTTTCCATGTTTCCTTAACCACTGTCACCCTTCAACACTTTTCAGGACGAAAGCCTTGTTCTCAGGATGACCCTGACTTGCATGGTCATTAAGCTGAGATGGAGCTGATGAAGCAAAATGACCAAACCTCCAACTTCAATGTATTCAGCTGCAATATAGTTATCAACTGCAAAATATGTTTAACCTGTTTAACCTATCTTTTCCATCAACTATTGGTCACACTGAAATTCTTTTGGTATAAAACTTTGGGCCCTGTACTGGATTAGCTTCACCTGCAGGTTACCATTTTTAAATTAGCAAGGCTGTTAGCAGGGGTTAAATAAATACATATGTAAGTTAATATAATATTTCTTAATTACAAAGATAGCAGTGTGGTGATATAGTGCTATGTGGGTGGCAAGTATCAAAGAAAAAGTAGCGAGATGAGTTAAGTAACTCAGGTAGTGAATGAGATCTTCACTGCGTGACAAAAGTTCTGGAAAAAACCCACCTTTTTGGAAGCATACTTATGCTAGGCCTATAAACAGGCCCCTTAAAGTCAAAGTCCTTCTATGTTCATGACACTTGGATCTGGGCTGGAAATCATCCAAAGGATTTCGGCTCTGTGCTCTGATATGATTCAATCTCTTAAAAAAAAAAGAGGAGATTTTTGGGAGGGACTGTGACCACTTCTGGAATGTGTTAAATTAAATCCTTTGTTATCTATAGACAGACATCACAGGGGTTACAGCAGTGCAAACTTCTCTTCATTTCAGACCTTGTCACTGGATACTTTCTGCTTGGAGAGAGAGGGTAAGGAACACGATGTGGAGGCAGGTGTCTCCTCAGCTCTTGGGTCCAAGAACTCAGGTCCTGCTTTTGTTCCTGTTATCTCCAAATCAGGAAAGGCTGTCTGGGAGAGGTGAGGGCTTAGCCTTGTGAGAAAGACCCACAGCTTTCTCTGGCTTCAAGACAGTAAATCATGTCTTTGCTTACCCATTATTTGTATAAAGGAAAAAGAAGTAATTATGACAGAATAAACATCTGAAACATCCTCTTGAGAGCAAAAGCCAAAACAAGTGGGGGGAAAAAACCTGCCATGCAGCACTCCTTTGCTTACTGAGCACAGGAATAGAGATAATGTGCAGGGTTGCCTGGCAGAGAGAAATACCTTGAAGTTGGGAGTTCACAGCACAGGCAGCAGACCATGGTGACAGTAGATGCTGTGTAAGCCAGGAAAAACTTCTGAAAAATCCCAGAGTTTCCCAGTTCATCTAACGTTAGCCTTTTTCCGAGCACTGGGCAACATACCAAAGGGATTAGCAGCTTAATCATAGCTGATTCATATAGGGGCATCTGCATTGTTTATTTATTTATTTTGCTATCAGGAACTTCCTCTTAGAGACGTGGGAAACTGAGGCACAGAATGGTGAAATGACTTGTTCAAATGTTTCCTGTAGCAGGGGATAAAATAGAAGCGTATTGCTCAAACCTTACACCCCTTTGTTACTCCTGCGCTGGTTTCACAGAGGAGTTACAGTTTGTTATTTGCATATCCCTGGCTTTTCTGGCTAAAACGATACATGAGTACAATGTGTTGCTCACATTTCCCTGATTTTTCTGACTGCCAGAACGAGGTCATTTATACTGCAGGTGAAAGTGCTAGAAAGTCTGATTTGCACACCCCCATGTCCCTGGAGCTTTTCGTACTTGTAGGAAGTTACGTGGTGATCAAAGCCAATGCATCTGCCAAACTCTTTGCAAAGGCACGGTCATTTTGCAGGTTTGCTCCCCTGGTCCCAAGCAGTTTAACCGTGAAAACAGGATATGGTACAACGGACCAGACCTGATGTGCTGCTTTATCAGAGTCTGCTGCCATCAATCTCCGTCTTTATGAATGGTGGGGAAGTGGCAGCTCTACACAAGGATAAACAGCCGTGGCAGCAGAGATGCTTTGAACTGCTCTGTTCCTTTGGGTAAGAGATTTGAGATAAAGCCGAATCTGGAAAGCATCAGTGATGGTACACCGAGAGCCGCTGATCACCTCCGCCGCTTGGGACCTTTCCACCACTTTCCGTCCCCCTCACTCTGGGCCGGACACCCTCTTTCCCCTGTTCCCCTTGCTGACCGCAGCCGGGAGGTCGGGAGCGGAGCGTGGCTTGGGGGGGCTGTGTGTTGATGTCCACTCACTCCCACCGCACACGTGCTGCGACCCTACCACATCTGGCCGCCGCCCCGCCGCGGGGCAGCATCTGCCGGCACATCTGGGCGCGCGCGGC
>VZRN01001519.1:175554-273819 GCA_013397935.1 Dasyornis broadbenti | reverse complement strand
TTTTTTTTAAATACTCCGATTCCCCGCATTCCAGGGAGGTTTGCTCCGAGAACAAAATCGCCACCACCCGCTACCCCTGCCTGAAACCCACGGGCGAGCTCACCACCTGCTTCAGGTGAGCGCCGCGGCCGCGGAGGGCGGGGGGAAGAGGGGGCGCGGGGCACACGCGTGTCCGCGGCTGGGGGCTCGCTGCCCGCGGGGACACACGCGTGTTGGTGTCAGGCACAGGGACGACAGCTGTGGCAGCTTTTTGTCTCCCCCTGCTCTGTACTAGCCCACCCCGGCATTCCGACTGCAGGTAACTTGGTCACATCCCTCCCGCGTTCGGCATCTCCCCTGGCAAGTCCTGCAGCTGTCCCAGGGAAAAGGTTTCAGTAAGTCGCTGCAAACGTCATCTCAGCGATTCATCGCTGGAGAGGGCGCGTGTGGTTCTCACTGCCGTATCCTAGCCACCGGCAGTTTCTGACACCGTGAGAGAGGCTTCCTCTGACCTGGGTGTCCAAGAGCACATTGGAGCTACAGCTGCATCAGCTGCTGGATAATCAGTGAGATGGACCGGATTTGTGCCACACAAAAGCCGTCTTAAGTTAGGTAGATGAATCATACGCTCAGAATGAGTAACTTCTTCAGCAACCAGCTCTGGGGGACAAATTCAGCAGAGGCCTCTCAGATTAAGTAAGATGAATCTAATGATGAGTTTTCATTTCTCAGCTGTGTGTTTCAGAAACATCATCTGTTTTAATGATGACAGCTGTCTGGAATTGTTGACAGTGGACGTGCTTTTTGAAGAGCTGTACACAAAGTGTGAGCATGCACGTATCCCTGTACGGATGCCCTTGGGTTAGCCCCTTCCGCACAGATGAGATGTTTCATGTACAAAACTGTTTCTCATGAGGGGGGTTGCTTAGTGGTGGCAACTGTGCTGTGCCTGTGTGTGTATGCTCACATGTGGCAACCACTTATATATACCAAAAATACGATAGCGCATGTAGAAAGTGTTACAGAGATTGTCCCTTTCTTCTCTTCTGTTTGGCCTGAATTCCAAAGAGCTTCAGACACACGGTGCAGCAGCACTGTCCCTCTCCCATGCTCTCAGGGCTGCCCTCCAGCAGCCACAGCCACCTGGGACAGTGTCCTGCCCAGTTCTTAGCAGCATTAGCTTTCTCACAGTCCCTGGGAAGGGGTCTGCAGGGAATGGAGACCACGCTTCTCTGCTTCCCTTATCTTCTCTCTGTCCTCTCCCTGTGAAGGTGAAGAAGAGCCCTCTTACAAGCAGCTCTGTACCATGCAGTGGCAACACCTTTTGGAGAGAGACAGTGTGTAGGTTTTGCAGAGAAAGTTTTGCAGGTACTCTGTTGAACCTGCAGCATTTCTCTGGTTTGGGAGCAGAGTACTGAGGTGGACAAGGTTGTGCTGAGTGGGGAGTTACTGAATGAAGAAGCCAGAGTGGGAGCTGCGCAAAGCAGCACAAACACTGCCATCCTGCTCTGTGGTGCATGTCCCAAAAGCCATCTGGGGAAAGTGGTTCTGCTTTGTGTGTGATGGAACAGGACTACGCAAGCTCCACCGGCTGCTATGGACCACTGTGCAAAGAAAAGAGGACTCTGCCAGCTGCCAAGTCCCACTTGTGCTTTCTTTCATCCTTCCTGAGGTATTTCTGACCTTTGGGCTCTGGTTGCGACGAGTCTCCCTCCCTCCCCAGCTTTGCCTCTGGAAAATCCCAAGTAATAGTTACTGTTCCAAACCACCAGTCTGTGTGAATGAGCATTTCCAAATTGCTGCATTGAACTCTTGGTTATTTTAGTTCAAACCTTTTCTGTATCTATGACTTCTAAGTCTGCCTTGCTTTAGAAAAAAAAAAAAGTTCTATTTCTGTATAATCACATATTTTCAAGGTTTAACCTTTAGGGTCGGGCGTGGGCTCTGTTCCCCACCCCGCGAGGTCTCTTTTGTGATGTGCATGTGCACAAGAGCAGGGCAGTGTCTCTGAGAGGGAGATGTGTGGGTCAGCAGGGCAGCTCTGCACGGAGCACATGCGTGTGCTGCAGTTGCTGGCAGTCCTGCCCCTCGGAGCTGTGCCACGCTCTGGCAGCAGCATCACCCACCTGAGGTGCTGAACCCCAGGTGCAGAGCAGCATCCCCACTGCTCCTGGTAGCAAGGTGTGCTCCCAGCAGGCACTTGGGATAGAACACATTGTAGTGTAAGATTCATTAATATTTTGAGGTTGAGGCTGTTAACAAGATGACAAGAAACTTGCAAGTGTTGACTAATCCTGTGGTGCCTCAAGGCGGATTTTGTTTCATAGGACATTCATGCGCTTAAGGATTCAGTTTTCATCTCTGGAATGACAACCAACAGTAAAAGAACTTCAGCTTGATGGAAACTCAGTTGTGGCTTTACGGAGATTTCACTCCAGGTTTTCAGATAAGCTTGATTCTGGTATTGTAGAATTTATTCATACAACACTTCATTTTATGTCTTCCTAGACATCTTTTACACGGTATTTCATAATGACAATAGTTACGTTAATTTATATACATTGTTAGAGGTAGATAAAGGGATAGTTAATGTCAGCTTCTATTTACTATTAGCAGACACACCTAACTTCTTTTCTAGGTCAAAGTACCTTTTGTGTAGAAATTATACAAACTGACACAATTTTTATCTCATGTCATAACACATCAGGCGTAAGGCAACATGCATCACTACTGATGATCTGTTCTGCAACTGGTTAAATAAAAAAAAGGAATACATATGAAGTTAGACATCAAAATTCCTGACCAAATTCTTGATGGAAAGGATTTAATCCTTTTATTTCTCCTGCTGGAATTTGTCATGAAAATCAGCATGTTTTCAGAACACTTCAATAAAAATAGCATCTTTTCATCACAAAAAATATTTCTTGATTTTTTTTTTAAAACCAGATTTACTCATGATTAAAGATGATCCAAGTGGAGGGCCAAGCCAGAAGTAGGGCCAAGCACCGAGAATATATTGGCATTTTTCCCCGTGGTCATAGCAACCACATACACAATCAGATGTATTTTTTTCTTTTGAACGAGTGAAGTTTGGCCCTTGGTTTAGTCTGATTTGTATTTTTTTTTTACATATCCTCTGTATTTGTTTTCGTAAGAGTACAGAGGAACAGATGCAAAAAGCAGAGGGAGCTTATACAAAATCTTTTCTGTGGAAATCTCATTTAAACTCTTGTATGTAACTGCACAAAGTACCCAGTACTAATGTCCCTATCAGGTAGGAATGGAAAAGAATTTCTGCAGATTTCTTGACAGTCCAGTAAGATTTTGAATTCCTACTGTATGCAAAAATTCATCAAATTATAAGAAATTTGGGCAGCATGAGAATATGAAGCCCCAGTCTCTTGTTACTGTCTCTTGTTACTTGTCACTTTGTTAGCATGAAAAACGACAGGAACGTTGCAGTTTTCTCCAGTGCCTGTGACAATTCAGTTTGTACATCCTTGCTGCAGTCCTTTTCATTACAGTCCTTCCTTCATTTTCTTTTTAAACAGTGCTACTGTACGTTGTTGCTCTGGTCCAGAAGGAAAAGCAGCATCTGGAACAGGCATCCCCTTGCTTCATCCTGATTGTGTAGCTGCGTTGCTGTAAGGGAGTTGTAGTGGTTTTGTCACTTCCAAGTTAAGGAGGATCAATGTCTCAGCTGGTACAATTTATTAATTGGAGCTGCTCCGTTTTTTAAAACTAGCAAACCTGATCATCTCGGTAACTTTTGTCTATTGGGAGAGCTAAATATTTTATTCAGTTAGAATTCAGAGAGTGTAGTGAAAATTATTCAGAAAGGCAATATATAGGCTTAGCAGAAACTTTTGCAGGTGGGAACTGTTACAAGTTGTAGGAACATTCAAGCATGAAACATGGGAAAATTAGAATATTTTTATCCCCAGACTGTGCCCATCTCTTTGCCTACCAGACACTTAAATACTGTTGTAAGTTGACGTGAAAGAAATTTTGCTCCTCCTCAAAGAACTTTTATAAATTGTTAAAGTAAGGAAACCAGAATGAATAAATCAGACAGATTAAAATTTGGACCTGGATCTGCATAGCCTGGAAGAACGCTTTAGCCATTGCCTTCATGGGCTAAGGAAAGGTTTGGTTTGTCTCTTTTATTCAGATGAAACTGTTAGTCTAAATTAGTCAACAAAACAGATTTATTTAAAACAAATAGACATTGACATGGTAAGAGAAATTATCCATCATTCTCTGACATCACTATAAGTATTTTCCCGCATTTTTTTGCTGAAAATTAAGCATACAAGGACATGTTGTGCCCTAATTTTGTGTGTATAGGGATGAAGACTGCTCCTGGTTCTTCCTTCTGCAAAGAGTAAGAAGTTTAGAGTTAGGGTGCTGGGGAGAACAACGCTAGCTAATGATGGTCAAATCTTGGTAAGCGTGAACCAAATCTTTATGTACACTCCAAATAAGCCCCATGTTGTAGGACTGAAGTCTTGGCTTAGAACTTAATCTGTAACTTCTTCTTTTAGTATTTTGCAAGCAAAAGGTCTTTTACATAGGATGAACACATTTCAGTGTAGGTTGTCTGCTTCTTCATGTGATAATGAGCAGCTACAGGTATTTTACATAGGCCCTACCAGCATTTCAGGTTTCTGTAATTCTGCTGTAAAAAATTGTTCTACACATCATAACAAAAAGACAATTCCAATGTATTGTGAAAGGGAATGCATGTATATTTATACCCTGCTTAGTTCTGATGCTAAACAGAGATCACATGCCTCAAAAAGCATTTCTTTATACCCTCTTGAATGCTGATAGTGCTGGTGAAGCCTACTATTTTTATAGACTGTATAATTTTGCACATTCTTGAAAGATAAAAGTAATTGCAAATAAGTTGGATTGTAGCTGTTCCTCAAAGAACAGCACTTTCACTAATATGCCCTTGGGGACCATATGCAATTCCTGGTTCCCAGATACTCAGTGAGCGTGTAGCAGAGATCTCCAACAGGAGAAAAAAAATTGCTGTATGTAGTTTTGGAGCTTTCAGCTGGAGTAAGCAGGGATAACATTCGGTCATCTTATCTTCTGGCTTTACTTTTCATAAATTTCTTTTTTATAGTTGCTATTGCATTTCCTCTCTGAAGTTTTGCTGAGTGTTCTATATCATTGAAAGAGCCCGAACTGATCTATTATATTAAACAGCTAAACAAAAAACTAACCTGATTAGGGCAAAGTACTGCCTGATCTCCTGTTATCTTGCAGGAAAATGCACTCCATGGTGGAATTTTGCTGAAAATTTAAGAGAGAACATGATTTCAAATTTTGTTTTGGTTTTAGAAAACTAAGCATACAGAATATACACATATGTACACATTAAAAAAAAAAAAAAGAATCTTCCAGTGAATTGCCATCACAGGTAGAAGTTTGTACATATCTATAAATACAATTTTGCTTCACTACACTACCTTTTTTACAAAGCAGTGTATGCCACAATGGTGTCAAGACATTTTCCTAGCTTTCCTAGGTTGTTTTTTTTTTTTTAATCACTTTTGCTTTGGAAGTAGCACTTTCAAGTTTTTATGGTTCTGACTGCATTCAGTCTTGAGTTTCATTCACTTTCCTTTGCTGTGATTGCCAAAGGAACAGATTGCTCACAGCTACTGAGATGCAGTGTGAGTATCTGCTGGTTAACGGTGGCACCAGCACCACACAGTTGTCTGTAGGCTTCCACACCACATCTGGTTGGCCCTGACTTCCACTGTCACTTTTCTGTCTCACATGCTAAGGATGAGAAACTTAATTGTGGATTTTGGTGATGTTAGGGATCCCTGAGATCTCAGATGTGGATGCCACTGGCTGCAGCAGAGCCTCCAGCAGCAAAACATGGTGCTCCCATGGGTTTCCTGTGCAGTGTCTCATCTGTACAGCCAGGTTGCTCCAAAATGAAACAATTTAATTAATAGTCTTTAAGAATGTTGCATAATTACTGTGAGTGGTGCTCTCAGGTAGGATTTGCTAATTAAAGGATGAGGTCAGACAAGTGGTCATTCATGTAGTCCAGGAGTTTTTGATGTTCACATCAAAGCAGTTTGGAGAATTTTAGAACTGGCAAGCTGAGAGCTTTATGATAAGTGCCCTGCTTGGTGGTTTGATTGATAATGAAACCCAGGTGCTTTGCATTATGGTTTTCATCTACAGAATATAGGGTTAAATATGAACTGACTTTCCTGGCCATGTCGTCTAGCTCAGAGACTCCAGACTAACAAAATAGTAGCCCCAGGGCCTCCCATGGCTGATACGAAATAGGTAATAAAAATAGGCCGCCAAAGGGAACATGACGTTTGTAATTATCCTAAGTATTGTATATGCTCCCTAAGGTCAGGCTGTTTTGTCCTTAAAAAAGTGATTGTAGTCTCTCCTGGTAACAGCAGGATGTTATTAATACTTTTATTACTGCTCCCATTGTGGTAGACATCCATTGAGCTGAGTGGTGCTGTACTGATTGCAGACAAAATAGGCAAGACAGAAAAGACAGGAATGAAAAGATAAAGATATGGAGCAGCAATGAAGAGAAAAGACAAAATCCCCTGGGGCATGGAGCAGGCAGAAAAAAGAATTGATAGAGCCATAAACACAGAAAAATTCCATCTTGGTGGTAGTTTGTGTGACAGATACCTGTGTGACAGAAGGGAGGTAATCGCTTCCCAAAGAAGTATAATTTAAATGCTTCCAGGCTTCTATTGAAGTTGAACCCATGAAAACAAAACATCAGCCAAAACAAGACAAAACCCCGCAAGCACGCACCCCAGGGAGGATTCCTGTTGTCCCAACTAGACTTGGAGCTAAGCTACAGGCGCTGATGCATCTTCCCTTGACAGCCTCTCCCCTTCCTTCCTTCCTCAGTCTGGAAAATCTCTCTCCCTCTCTGTCCCTCTCTGTAAATTGTGTCTGTGCAGGGGCAGGAGGGACAACTTACAGGCGGGTATTTAAATTTCTCTTTCAGTCCTTGCTCAGTTCAGATTGCCTGTGCTCCTTGTCATAACAAAGAGTTTTTGGGAAGAAGATGAGCATGAAATAGTTAAACTACTCTTGGAAAAGTAGATCAGGCTTACTAAAGATCCCAGGTAATATGGGATTGCCTGTATTCTGCTGTGAAAACCATTGCCCTGTATGAAGATCATGTGAGCAACAGGTTTTTTGAGACCTCTGCTGTGCTGGTCTGTTCCTCTGTCACTGCATGTTTGGAAGGAAGCTTACTAGGAGCAAGGTCATGCAAAGCAGATATGAGGGAGATGCCTGATGCTGATTTACAGATAAGCAGTTGCCCTGTACCTGGAATATATCTCATTTCAGATTGCGCTTTTTCGTGTGCCATGCTGGTCATTTGAGGCACGTGGGTCATTTGGGTTTTATTGAGATTGTGCCGAATGCTCACCATCTTTTGTTTATTCTTTTACTGTTTAATCTTTTGGTTTTGCCTCTACTGCAGTGCCCTGAGTCCTGGAGATGATTTTTGTCTCAAACTGTGAGTCACTGCTGAGTGTTCAGTAGCCCCATGTCACTCCAGCTGGAACTGTTGGGGATGGCACAGGGCTTTGCCGTAAGCCAGTGACAGGGAGGTTTCCTCTGGAGACCCCATTTTGCTTACATCTCGTACAGACCCACATGGGTCACTCCAGGGTTCCTCTTTTTAATTGTGCCTACCACCCCAAACAAGCAAAGCTGTCTTTGATTTACAGTTAAAAAAAGGCTTTCCCCAAAGCCTGCTCAGAATTTTTTTCTCTGTGTTGTCCATTTTTTGTTTGTTTCAGTTTTCAAACTAATAGTGGCTTCTGCTGTAAACTAACAGTAGCAAATGTCACTCTGCTGCTCAGCTTTGCCATTTCTTCTGTGTGGCTCCAATTGTAAGCAGAAACAATGGAAAGCAGAATCCATACAGTGCTGACTTGATTTCTTCTTGGCCTAGTAAAAGAAAGCAATTTGTTTGCACCTCCTCGAGAGTAGCTCTGTTTAACAGTTGAGGAGAAAAACAATTTTTTACACAGCAATCTCAGAGCTTAGTATTTGGAAAATGCTGCTCCCTTCAAGAGTGTTTTCCGTTGTGTTGTGTTGATTTCGTTGTTGATCCTGGTTCAAGAACTGAAGTACAAGACCATCAAGCATTTAGCATACATCCAGCTATTAAAAGTAAGTTCTTCTGAGTTTCTCTGTTAGTTTCAAGTTCTAACCACATTAGTTTTAATTGTTGATCTGTGCTGTAATTGAAATTAGGTGAAATACACAGTGTTTGTATTAACTGTAATAATTTTAGCAGCCACTCAGTAGTAAGCACACATTAAACAGAATTTTTCTCCATCCTTTTCAAATGGGCTGGGAGACACAGTGGTGCATACACAGTGTTTTAAGTGGGAAAGAGAGGCGTAATCTAAGTTATAATACAAGCTTTTAAATGGATTGTTCTTGGAAAACGAATAAGCTTGTTATAGGTCAGAGGCAAGTGAGTGTGCGTTTGGAGAAATAGAAGACCGTATTTGTCTGGGCTAGAAAGTGTATTATTTCTCTTTCTATGGAGAAATTACTGGTGCACAGCTTCCAGTGTAAGACAGCAGTGCTCATGTTGGCTTCATTGTCTCGTTATCAACCCTTGAGGACAAAGGGTGACCACATAACTCTCTGTAACAAGGTGTGCGAGTCCAAGAAGTTATGTAGTACAGCTGTCAAAATGGATGAAGAAATACATTAAGTATTATCATAACATTTCATGAGAAATGGATAAATGCTCAAAATAGAGAAATTTGTGAAAGTACCCAGGAAGAAGTGTGCTCCGAATCTTTTTACAAGAGAGAGAAAATAACTTTATTGGATGCATTTTTTCATTGAAAATAACTTCCTGTCCAGAGCTCCAATGTCTCTGTGGAATGTGAATATTTCTGTGATTACATTGAACACGTTTAATGTATGTTATAAATTGGACATCTTGCCTGCTCGATGAGTTGTTATTATCATACTCAATTTTCACTGAAGAGTTTATTATCATAGCTACACCAAAATAGTGGTGTCGTTTCCTAAACATTGCTCTCCGGAATTCTGACAAAACCCCTTAGTTTAGAGATTATTGCCTTGGGGAATTGAAACAAAAGTAGCTAAAGGGAAAATAATTTAATCTTTTAAACAGCATCTGTGGGAGGAGGAAAAAAAGCAGGTGAAAATAGGGTTGAGGGTCTTTGGTAGTTTTAAGTGGTTGAGAAATGGAGAGTGAAGGACCAGGACTAGAGCTACTGTTTGGTAAATGCTTAATCCTACTGGGAACGTGCTTTTAAATGCAGCTTCCGAAGGCAGGAGTAAGGAGCAGTAGCAGACAGACAATACAGGCAGTCTGGGCTGATCTCTGGCTGCTGCTTGGAGCTCTGCAGCATGATGAACCCAGCTGCTGATCTGCACAGTGGCCTGGACAGTCGCTGGGCAGGCGGTGCCTCAGACTGTGACTCTTGTGGTGTCTCCGAGATTGACTTCTTGGTATGTTACTTAGTGGGCAGCTTGTATGCAAAATAATATGTTTATTCAGGCAGATGTATAAAGGTTGTTTTGATGCATATTTGAATTTAAAAGCTTGTTAGGGTTTTTTTTGGTTTGTTTTGTTTTCCCTGAGGAAAGTGTATGTCTACTCCACTGCACTTCCTTGGAGGCCTGGAGAGATAAGGAGCATATAGCAAACAGGTAGTTGGGGTTTTTTGTTGTTTTTGTTTGTTGGTTTGTTGGTTTGTGATTCTTTTTGTTTTTTTGTTTTGGGTTTTGTTTATTGGTTTCATTTGCTCTTTTTTGTTTGTTTTGTGGGGTTTTTGTTTGGTTCTGCTTGCCTTTTTTTTTTTTTGAGAGTTTTCATGGGAAAATTTTGATTTCAAACTCTTCTGATTTTAAAATTAAGAAAACACAAAATGGCATGTGGAATGTATTTAGAAATAGAGAACATAAGATTAATTTTTATTCTACGTTATCCTGGTCTGCTTCTAGCTTGACTAATAGCAAACCAGAAGATACTGAACATGCTACTTCTAAGAGTGCTGCCCTGCTCAGTGTCACACTTCAGTTCTTTACATTTCTAACTTCTCTCAAAGTGCAGTAAATTAGGGATGACAGAGGGAAATGGGACAATCTGACATTTCCCAGTTTTCAGACATTTCTATTTGGAGTCTGCTTTAGGAGTCCAGGCTCTGATTCTTTTCTCTGCATATGGTTAATGAGGAGAAAGGGAAAGAGTTACCCTTCATAGCAAACTAACATGGTATTTCTTCTTAGTGTTAAAACTTCTTAAAGAGAAATGGAAACTGCCGTCATATAGCCTCAGCAAAGAGCTTTATCCACAAAGTTTTATAAAGACAGATCTGCATTCCTGGATCTCCTCTGGGTTTGAAATAAATTCAAAGGGCAGTCAAACCTTCCTTGTATTCAATCTTAAATTAAGTCCTTTTCCTGCAGAAATTTGTCTCTGTGGTGCAGAAGAACACTTTATGAAAGTGTTTGCAGGACTGGTCCCATTTTGATTTTTCTTAGAAGCTCACCTCAGTTAGAGGATGCCTTGCTTGGTCCCTGCATGGGCACTAAAGAGACTGTATGAAAAGATTTGCAGAGGTTTGCATTTCCATGGCTCTACTGACTTCCCTGGACCTACACCAGAGTGCGTCAGTTGGGGAATTCTTCGTAATTATTCTTAGCATTCCATGAAAAATAAAGAATGCAGAAAGATGTTAAAGCAGATTGAACGCATCTTACCAACGAAACAAGTTCTCTGCCCGGTTTTCCAAGCTGAGATTCTTGGCCAGAGTCTTGTTTGTGCTGTTTGTTGTCCTCGCAGTGACCCAGACTTGAGTTTGCAGTTTTATCGACCATGCTTGGAAGGGTCCTTGATGGTGCCCCTCTGGATATACATCAGTGGGAACACTGTGATCCAGGGAGGCGGTGGGGTTTAACCTTAGGAGGGGCTTGCCAGGAGTCCAGTTCTAGGTTCTGGGTTTAATTCCTTCACTCCTCAAGGAACTGTATCATGCCAAATTCTGCTTTCAGTTACCCACTAAGGTTTTCTATAGGATGTCAGTATTATCTAATTCTCCAAATATAAAACGGAGAAAAGAGCCTAATTTATGCCTCATAGAGAAGAAAGGGAACTTGAAATCTTACGCTGAAGATGTAACATTTCTAGTACAGCAAAGAAGGCTGCTGTAAATCAAATGTTCAAATAACTTGCCAGACTTTGTTTACTTTGGTGATTTTCTGTCATTCTAGTTCAACAAAATACTACTGTTTGAGATAAGAAGAAAAAATGCTCATTTTAAAAAGTGTATTTTTTCATATCCACCAAGAGACAAATTAGATTTTTGAGATGTTTTCTTAATGTTTCAAAAGTATCCAGAGTATTTCCACAGTGGGAGTAAGCTAATGGTACATCACTGGATCACCTCCAGTGAAAATAACTGTGGCAGAGTGAAAAGTGCAGTAGAAAACAAGTAGTCAGGAACAACAATGGCAAACATACACACGTATTTATTTATACATCCTTGTTTGCAATATAGATCTCTGGATATTTTTAAGTACCAGTAAAAGTAGACTTCAAACATTTTCATTGACCTTACAGCCATTACAGTTGTAAGTAGCTCCAATGAAAAGAAAACTCTTCCAAGAAATTTTCCTCAAGGACTTGACAAAGATTTAATATAGGACAAATATATCTTCAGGATGGAATTACAGGGGAAACTTTCCTGTGTTCAGATTCCTCTTAATTGTGTACTAGGTCTGAAGACCCTGGCTATATTCCATATTGCTCCATTTGTTGCTTGCCTCTGTAAGACTTCTCTTTTGGAAGAAAGAACTAAACAAATCTAGCAACCCTTTTATTAAATGCCATCTTGACCTTGCTTCGTGGAAATAGAATGGCCCAAAGGATGAAAAATTACAGCAAGTGTTTATTACTGAAATCTAGTCTCAGCTGTGAGAAGATTAAGTGTTTCAAAAGATTTAATATCCTGCCTGCTTCGATGGGATGCATGTGGAAAAGAGCTGCAAAGCAGCAGAGAACTGGAAATGGCTGTGTGATGTCTTGCTCTGTAGGCATGTGTTTGATATTTGTGGGAAATGCTTGAGAACACGAGTTTTAGAAGTGATCCTAACCAAATTCCTGATTTCCCTATCAGGCTGCTGTGGAGAAGACTTGAACCAAGTACCCTTACATCATCCCAAACTACCTGATGATAATAGCAGAGAGAAGCAAAGACTCCCAAAACACAGGTTTAGAAGTCAAGTGTCAAACTGGTGTTCTGCAGCTGGATATCAATATCTGAATGAAAAGCTACTTTAACCCTGATTCTTTGTGGGAAAACTGCAGTTCCTAAGCCTATTTGTATGCATGAAAAAGTCTGTTTATGAGGAAGGTTTATTTGGAGAAGCAGGTTCTTGATAAATACAGAAGTAGATGCTAACTTCTATTAGAAATAAGTTTTATTTTTAAAATGGCTGAACTGCAGACTTTAAATAATTCTAAGTTTTTCCTTGTTCCTGGAGACAAAATGAAGCTATTTTTCTTTGAAGATACTTTTCCATCTTTTACTGCATAGCAGGAAAACATTCCCCATTTGGAAGATTCCCTGAAACTTTTCACAACACCTTTACAAAATGTAGCTTAATTTATTGGGCAAAACAATTTTTTTTGCAGGCATTCTTATTGAAATGTGAGTTTTACAACTGGATGCAAGATGCTTTCCATTATTTGGTACCAGACATACAGAGCACAGCAGATTATCTGCCCACTAACATCAGATCATCTCAGACTAAATGCATATCTTTGAAGGATTTGGAGAGGCACAGACACCTGCCACTTTTCGTTTGCATTTTTTTTCACACTGATTTTCATACAACTATTTAAAATAAATTCCTTCTTAAAGAGTAAATTTTCCACAATGTATTTTTCCGTTAGCTGCGCTGGGGTGATTGATAGGCTGCATTTGGAGGGTCCATCATTCCCGTCGTAAAGTCAATGTTTAGATGGAGGATTAGCCATCCTGAGGTTTTCCTTTTACAGTATATAGCTGGAAATCATAACAAAAGGAAATTATTTATAAACTTACCATCTCAGCTGTTGAAGTTAGAAAGGTTCTGACAATCTCTTAGCTGTCTGCAATGGCAAGGCATGGATTCTCTTGAAAGATATTTAGGCTGAGATACGACAACACATACACACAAAAATGCTACATAAATTACTGTCTCATCCAAGACAACAAGAATACCTTGTGTTTGGTTTTAGTGCCTGTGAACAGAAAAATTAGCTGGAGTCAAAACCTATTTTACACCACCAGTGCAAACTGGATATAGCTCCATTGGCTTTGATTGAACTTCTCTAGTTTTATGCTGCTTTAAGTAACAGTGAAAATAAGATTTAGCCTCTGAAATTCGGTTTTTGTGAGGTCTCCCAGTTCCCATCAGGATGAAGTAATTTGATTGCATTTTACAATGAATCATCTAACTCAGCAATTGTTGGGTATGAGCAATTAAGTTCTGTTTTTTCAGAACTCTTCTGTCTCACCATAGATTTTTAAAGTTATTTTTGATTGTCGGTTATGCAAGATTAAAGGAAAATAAAAAAAAAAAAACAAACCAGGAAAAAAAAAAAGCCCCAACAAAACCCCAACAAAACCCGGCTTTCTTGCATAATTTGTTTGGCTAGTCAGCTCTTCTGGGCTGCTTCTAAATAAATAAATAAAATTTGTAATTTTTAAAAACTTGGAAATTTCAATGAACTGATGTATCTTCACTAAAGACTAGGAGCTTTTGTATTTTTAGCCTTGTCTTGTCAAGGTCAGCATAAGTTTATTCCGAGCCCTGTGATTCCCTAACAGATGGATGATCAAACCATTTAGGTGCTTCAACCCATTGAGCTTGGCAGGAGGCCGATGCTTATGTCTTCATCTGAGGACCTGTGCTCAAGTAGAGGGCATATGGAATAAAAGGATTAGGAAAGCTTGGTTTAATTCTGGTATATGGCAGGACTTTGTAACTCACTGATGTGAAAAACAAAACAAAAGAGGTCACAAATATAATTTTAGAATATTATCAAGTCTGTGTTCAATATCTTTGTCAAGTCACCTGGGGTGATGCTCTGTATTCCTTCATCTTCACATTGCTTTCTTGGTTCTCTGATTTCTCCTGCATTTATCATCATCTCTGAACTGCAGAGAGCAGAAAAGATGCTTAATTTTAAGGTTGTGTCTGCTCCTTCCAAGCGCCAGGGCAGAACATACTCTCTCTTTTCCCTTGTTAATTTTCCAGGAGTCTCATCAGCGGTTTTTATGACAGGTTTGCATTCTTCCGTCCCTCACTGTGTCACTTTAGCTCATGAAGTTTTGTGCAGATCCCTGCAAAGTTGCCTCAATATCTTCTTTCTTATTTGCTTGCAAGTACTTTAACTTGGCTAAAACAGTGCTGCAAGTAAGCAGAGAGATGTAAAACACTTTGGCCTTATCAGGAATCTGGGGGGAATGTGTAAGTCTGCCAAAGCAGGAATTGGATACGCCCGGGAGGAGAAGCCCTGCCAGCATCGGGACATGGCAGGATTACACCGTCCTTGTTCCGTGCTGTGTGACATGGTACCATGGGATGAGTCTTAGAGGAAATTAAAGACATGGATCTGATCACAAATGTAAAAATACATTTGTGATTTTGATTTTGAACAGAAAACTAATTGTGGATCGTTTTTCCGGGACACATAGAGTTGGAAATGTAGAGATGCAGGACAAGCATCTCTGAAACCGCTAGTCTGTCACGGCAGTGAAAAGGAAAAAGCCCATTAACTTGAATGAATGAGGGGATAATTACGCCTTTGCAAACTCTGGACTTCTTGTTAGATTTCAGAGGAAAACAGAGGCAGTGTTTCCTCTGGGATACCCAGAACTTTGAGGAGGTCCTCTGAAGTGCTCCTTGTTCTGTCATCTGAGAAGAGCCAAAGGGCAGGCATCTCAGGGGAGAAAGCTGCCTGTTCTGCCTGCTTTAGAGATGTCACTCCAGTCAGACTTTCTCCAGTGTTTTCCTAGAGGAATATACGCAATCACTGGAATGTTTGTGCTTTTCTAACACTCTTGCTTTGTGGATCATCGCCTCTGGTACTTAAATGTCTGGAAATGAGAGAAAATAAATAGTGGTCTAAACTTGGCAGGAACTGATCCCCAGCCGGGATTACCTAAACCCTTCACTGTTCCATGTATCCTTTAAGGAGGTAGCTTGTATAGGTAAAATTAAAATATCTGGTCTAGTGGGAGTGTTGGGGCAATTGTCTCTTTCAGGAGATGGCTCTGCAAGTAAGAAGTTTATCAGCTGGGTAAGGCACAGGAGGAAAGATCTGGTTACTGGGCAACCAGAAACTGGAAATGAGAAAGTCAAGTGGGGTGCCACACTCAAAGTGGTGAAGTATTTTCAGTAGTGGTGAGAAATTTTAAATATTACTGTGCAAACCCTTGATGACACCTCAGCTGAAAGAGCCTGAGTAGTCCTGGTTGTTAGCTTGCAAGGTTGAGGAGGCACATGTGGGACAAGGCTTTCAGAAGCAGGTACAGCCCTTGTGATGGGAAGAGGGAAATGGTCTAGAAATGGAAAGAAGCAATATCCCTCTTGGACAGGTAGAAGGCAGTCCTAGTAAAAAAGTTATGTAGCTATTAAAGTGACGATGAGTACCAAGCTTTCAGACATGGGTCTTGTTAGATGTGGTGCCACATTCATGTGAAAATCCTCTTCTGGATTTGGACCTGGTTTGCACTGGGAATTCTGGACATGGTGATGGCCCCTTGCAGGCATCTTGATGCAAGCACCCAACTTGGAGGGTGTTCAGGACACCAGTGCAACCCCTCACACTTGCATCAGTGCCTGTGGTTCCACCACTGATTACTTCAGCAGAATGGAAATCCCCAGGCTCACACAGTCATGATCTGGTGCCTTAAAATCGTGGGCTCCTTCCTTTTTGATGTTTCCACTGGGCTTTTTAGCCTTGTTGTTGAATGTGGTGAATGTGGGAAATCTTATCTCTTGTCTGAATGACTTCCATGGCTGTGCTCAACATCCTGTGATGGTACTGTCTCGTTATGAATGCATCCCTTCTCATTGTTAGCAGGAAACAAATATCCCTGGAAATAAACAAAACAAGGAAATATAGAAAATATTTGCTATAAACCAGAGTTGTGTAGGTTTTCCTGAGGAGCTTACTAATACACATTTAGAGCAGAGCATTTTTTGTCTAGTCCTGAATGTTGATTTTTCCTTTTGAATCCTAGCAGAATAACATGGGGAGTTTGAAATGTCAGAGTCTCTTTCATGCATCTAACTCATGACAAGTCTTTTGTACAGAATGATTTAAAATCTGAAATGAAGATAGAGCCTTAATGTCATGATTGTGCACAAACTCTTGAAAAATTACATTTTTAATTAGTTTACTGTATGATATTGTACTAATTTGTTGAGGGTGGGGAGAAATGTTTGCATCCGTTTTTCTTAGTACCTGATCCACAGATTTTAACATCAATCACAGTGTCTGCAGGGACAATTTTGGGTAACAGCCATGATGTTGTTTGAAGAACAGAACTTTTGCTCTTTATGTAGTTCTTCCAAGTGGCAGTTTTGGGATTAAATTTCTCAAGATAAATGTGAAAAGAGAACTTTTTGTATGCATGCTGCCTACTCAAATCCAGCCCAGAGGCTGCTGGTGCACAAGCTGGGATAGTTTGGCTTTGCTGTCTTCCATTAGGAGGGTGAAGAAGCGGGTTGTCTTGTTTGGGTGATTTTCAGAGATGTTCGTTACCAGATACTACGAGAGCAAAGACTTAATCTGGAGGTTGACTCTCCAGTGACCCATAAAGTTGGAATAACTGAGAAAGCAGCAGTTGCACCAGTAAAAGCTAAAAATTAGCTGAGGGCTAAGAAAAGGGAGCTTGTTGCTGTAAGAAGAACTGAACCAATGCCAGCGGAAAGCTGATACAGCAGCGACATGAGCGATATTATCTCCCCAACAGTTGTGACTGCGTTCCAGAGGCTGCAGGGTCAGACCCCGGGTTTGCTTAAGGCCACATGAAGACAAAATACATCCATTCTATACTACTGTAAACAAGGATCTGAAACAGGATAATTAACATAATTAGAATGAGCTCTCTGCTTTGTCGAACTTCTCAATGTGTTTCTCATCCAAGAAAGACAGAAGAGTCTTTGAAAAAATGATTTCCACCAAGTTTAAGTGAGTCAGTGGCCAGAAAGAGAGAGGCTATGGCTCTATTTTCAGTCATTTGTAGAAATTGCTCCATCTAGATGATTTTTACCATGAGTACGATTTTACTGTGGAATGAGGATTTACAGGATGAAGTCAAAGCAAACATGTCCCAGATATCCATTCAGCTTCCAACCCAACATTTAGAGCTGTTTTCTCCCAGCCTTCTGTATTTAAGGGTCATTATCACAAATACCAGAGATTTTGGGGCAGATTCTGCTCTTTTTTAGGTCCTTGGGACATGAATGAAGGACAGCTTAATCATGAGTCATGGCAGCAGACCACCACCAAAGGCATTATTATCACTTAACAAAAAGAAGCCCAATCTTGCCAAATCTTTGCAAGTTACTGGCACATTTAGTCCTAGGCAGAGAAGTGGCTAACTCTTTAGAAATAGTCACCACATGAGCTGGTAACTAATTGCCAGGAGGGCTCAGGGTACTGGAAGATACGGGAAGAGTAATGCAGCCTCACAGCTGCTTGGTTTCGGCACATGTCAAGTGGTGACAGTCCTGTAACTTCATATATAAAACAAACAGAATGGAAAAAATACAAGCAAATAAACAATACTAAGGGTTCAGATTTTTTTCTCATATCCTGGTGAAATTGTTAAGTGAAATGCAATGTTGTGTGTCAGTTTAACAACCTGACAAGTCTGAGACCAGGAGGTAAAATGAGCTAAATAAAAAATTTTACAAAAAAGTAAAGCAGTGGACTTCAGCTTGTGGACTGGTTTTTGTTTTCACGTTCACTTTTCAAAAAAATGAGGATGCTTACGTGATGAAGCTACGTGATGCGGGTCAATGTGTTCCTAAAAGCAGTGTTGAACTAAAACAAATCCCACACCTAAATTCCCTGAGTTTGGGCAGAGACTGCCCCTGGAACTTGTGGGAATACCAGCAAGGAGAAGCTGACACCTCAGTGCCACTGGGGAGCTAAGTCGCCTTTTCAGATGGATTGGGTGGCTGGAAATGCTTCCCACAATTGTAACCTATCTCATTCTACAATTTGACTTTTGCTGTTTGATTTTTTTGTTGTTTCCCAGTACAGAGCTGGGGTTTTTTTTGTTGTTTTTTTGTTTTGGTTTGGGTTTTTTGGGTTTTTGTTTGTTTGTTTGTTTGTTGGTTGGTTTTTTGTTTGGTTGGGTTTGTTGTTGTTGTTGTTGTTGTTGTGTTTTTGGTTTTGGGCAGTTTTTTTGTTTTGTGTTTTGGTTTTTTGCTTGGTTGGTTGGTTTGGTTTTGTTTTTTTGTGGCACCTAGCAAAGGAAGCCAGAAATAGAACAATTTTTTTTTCTGCAATTAATTGTTACACGGTAAGAGCAGTTACTGTGTCTAGTTCAGGATCTGAAAATATGGCTCCAGTTCTAAAGCCAATAGCTGTATCTTATGCTGTTATTCTGGCAGGGATTTCCAGAGGGGGTACAGTTTAGCAAAAATGGGTGGAGATCTCAAGAAGCATTAATGTTCTTGGAAAAGTCTAAAATGACCAAATACTATGGAGAGATTGGAAGAAAATTAATTATCTCTACTCTCTGGAGAGGGATCAGTAATAAGGTTTTCTCAGACAATGTGTGATCTTTTGTATTTATCAATTGAAAGGAAAATCCAGAGGTAAAATCAGGGCTGGAAAGCACTTTTTAGGCTCTGACACCCTCTGATATAAGTAATTTATACCTGGGTTACAGGGAAATGTGAAACAATATTTTAAGCTGTGACAGCTGTAAGCTTGCTATAATTTTTAAGAAAAGGCAAAACTAGCAAAGAGCCATAATTTTAATATGTTTTAGGATCTCTGTTCCACTTGTCTTGAATATGATCTCACTTCACGCTGCAGAGTGAAACGAGCACAGAAAACTCTGTTTTTTCAGTAGAAACTAGGTACATTTTCTTATGTCCTCAAGCCATGCAGGATTTTGGGTGGAAAAGAGATGTCTGTTGCTAACGGGTATAAAAATTGCTTTTTCCTCCTCTATAGATTACTCTTTACCTCCTTCCATGTAGAAGATTTTTAGATACTCATGTGGCATTTGTTCATTTATTGGGTTGGTTTGTGGTTTGGGTTTTTTCTCCCAGACTAGGCTAGTGTAATTAATTTCTGTTCCATAGCACTGATGAGATAAATGAAGCACCACAGGGGCCCTGAGGACACAACTGGTGTTTCATATGTGGGGGAAGCCAGGGGAGCCGTAAATCCTCTGAGAAGGATGCTGCAAACACAGTAACTTGTGAGGAAAATAATCCTAAACCTTCATCTCCCCAGGGTCCCTGTATCCTTCTGGATGCTTCCCAAGGGAAGGAGCTGTGGGCTGCTCTTGTGGGTACATGGAGAGGATGTGACATATCCCACTGAGGACACTCTCAAGAAACAAGTCCAAACCATATCTGTGCCTAATAAAAGGAGCCAGCTCCTGCCAGTATCAGCATCTCCCATCAGCTGGCACAAAACTAACTGGGTGGGGAAGGGGTAGGAGGTTCCATGAAGTACCCATGAAACTCCAACTGTGATCTATTTTCAGGAACAACGTGATACTGACTGTGGGATAGAAACCTAAATTGCTTTGCATTTTCACTGACATTTTGCCAGTGGTGTTTTAGAGCTCAAGACCACACAAGGAAAATGGTGTTCCAGGATATATTGCCTCCTTAAAGAGAGGCTGTGAGACTATGACCTAATGTTTATAATTGTAAGAGTTATTGAGAGTCAATTGAACACGCAAAATTCCCAAGTGACTGCATTTATCACTTGTGTGATTAGCATGCTTGTGGAGTATAAACAGCCAAACAGATCCAAATAGTTGATGAAGTTCATGAAGAGAAAGAAAATTTAAAATAGTTCAGATACTGCTGAAAATGTAGGTAAGGTGGGATTTTACCCCCTGTTTAGACAGAGGATGATCAAAGGGTTTTTCAATGGGCTTTTCATTATTGCTGGTCCTTATAAAGGTTCAGATGGAAACTGATAGGAATATTGATAGCATCAGTGTACTTGGCAGGATTTTACACATTCAGATATGAAAGCTTGCATTATTAATTACTCCCAAGAAGGTTTGGTTTTCACAAAATGCTCCTAAAACAAGCTTTAATTTTAGCATAAATATATCAAAATATGCTAAAATATATGGCATAATTTTTCTTATGTTCATAATAAACTTTATTTAATACATATATAATCTTAAATATTTATGAATTTGTATATGTATTCTTTGTATGTATATATGTAACACTAAAATCTCTTTATCATTCCCTAAGGCATCATTTCATGCACTGTATTTGAATGAGTGTAGCAAAGGTTTCTTTATGTGAGATTACAGTTGGAAGTCTGCAGCTTTTTAAAAATTACTTTTTAATTGGGATTTCAGTATAGGTAGTTGAAATCGTCCTGTCTTAGATGACAGAAAGTCAGATATTTAGTACTATTCTGTAAAACCCAGAAGACCTGTTTTGTTGTAGATGAAACACAATGATTTTTGAATTCTAGTTGTATCTTATTTTTACTTTTTTGTTGGCTCAGGAAAGAATGTGAAATTATTTTTATTTTTGTTGAGCTTCCTTTCAAGAAGATTTATTATTTTGCTTTGGCTTAGGTTGAAGTTAGGGATTTTTCTCAGCTTACTCTGTTTCAATATGCCTGCATCCTGGAGAGGGAATCTGGGAAAAGAGGGGAGAAACTAAAAGTACAACTACTGAAAGTTCAAAAACTGAAAATTGCAGATAAGTTTCACTGACTTTGAAACAACTTTTATTTTGTGCTCTTTTACCCCTTCTTGTTTATAAGGCTTTTTTAAGGCATGCCAGTAATAGTTTAAAAACAAAAATCTTTTTTCTCTCTCTTTTTTTTTTTTAAATCACAAGGTAAATGGAGATACTCTTTTTTTCAAGTGTTCATCTGAAGAAGAATACTTTGAAAACTATATTATTGGTGGCAAATATGGCCAAAGTTATTATTCATGCTGCTGTGACAATATTTTACAAGCAATACCTTCTATATCTTCGTTCATCAGTGAACATAAATTCTGCTGATCGAAAACTTGCTGAGATCTCTACAAGAAAATTCATGCTGGAAGGTGTTTGTTTAGGGGACAGCTTCAAAACAGATTTATGTAGCTTTCAGTTTGCGTGCAGATGGAGTTTGCTGAGAGGTTGGAAACACTGTTTTTATTGGTTTTGTTCTGCTTTTTCTTTTGGCCGACTTTGCCCATCTTGTTTCAGTCGGCCCCGGGATGACTGTGCTGTGGTTGGGACCTTGCACTTAATTCACATCAGCAGTTATAGTAAACACTTAATTAAAAAAAAATGGTTTGGGATGCATTTTTTAAACAGATATTACACCTGTATTATTGAGAATTTTAACAAACACTGTATGCTTACTGACAGTAATCCAAGAATAGACATGGGTTGATTTTGGAGAAATAAACACTTGCAGACCAAAGGGACCTTTTCCATCTTCTCCCTTCTGCTGATCATCAGATCTGGCCATTGGCATTGCTTATGTTTTGGATGACTTTGCCTTGAAACCCGGGGTGACCAGGAGTCAAATGCCTCTTCTGCGCATGGAATGTCAAATTTCTGTGGTTGTGATGGCTTGAGGTGTGGGGGCTGCCTTTAAAACAATTCCCTTCTACCAGCCAGGTGTCTCAGCTGGGCTCTACAAGTGTGGTGGTTTTCTCAGTAAAGCCCATGACTCACATTTTCTCTGCTTAGTTTATGATTTGTTTGTCAAAATGGCCGTAACGCACATTTCTTGTAAATGGCCCGTAGCCTCATGAGAGAGGCTTGGCTCATCTGCTGTGGCTTTTGAAATCCTAATGACCATTTAATCGAGTAAATGTGAGATAAGCTGTGAGCTAGGGCTGGTTTCATAGCTCTGCTTGCATTTAACAGTGTCCTGGTCTTCAAACAATACGTATCCTAAACCATGAAACCATGCCGGGCGTTGATGGCATTAAGCTATTTTCCATACCCACAGTCTAGCTGTGCATCTGAGACTCAGTGTGAATTGCCCCACAGCTGGGGAAGTCACAAATACCCATGTACACTGTCTTTCATTACACAGCTTAATGAGATTTCCACATCCCCGGGGAAACCAGCATGTCCCGCAGATGGGTGGTATCCACATTAGCTTTTTCTACGGCCAACATATCCCTGTACTTCTGAGATCCTCTCCAAAGGAAAGGCATGCTTAACCGTAACAGACTGTAAAAAAAACAAGTTAAAACAAATGCCAATATTTCAACTTCATATTTTAAAATGTATTTTAAACAGCAGAGGGAAGGAATATTTTATAAATTTGGGTTTTTTCGTTTGTTTCTGTATGAATCTCCAGGTAATGTTGAGAGACTGGTTTGTAGCTTTTGTGGTCCTGGCAGATACCCAGCAGGAGATAATTATCTTTCAAGAGTCCCTGGCTTCTTTTTTAGTAATTTAAAATAACTGGCCAGCAGAGACTAAGTTGTTCCAAAGTTTCATGCTTGGAAAGAGATTTCCCAAACTACAAAGTTTTATCTAGAACAAATGAGATAGTAAACGAACGTGCAGGCAACCACTTAAGATCTGACTAAAGGAAAATTCTGCTCCAAACAACACAAAACTACAGGAATGTGTTTTGTCAAAGTCACAATTCATTGAATTAAAATTTCTCAGAGCTTACTGTTCTCCCTGTCTCTTCAAGCACAAACACAGAACATATTTTTCCATTTTCAAACCCTCTGGGTCTGGAGTTGACACAGCCATCAGAGAGAGAGGAGCTTGATCAAGTAGCTGTGGGGGCATAAAAAAGTTCTATGAAAAGTTCATGTTAATTTACATGTGCACTATGAAAATTGTTTGAATATCAAATTACATAGAATTGAGCATCAACCAGGTCACAGAAATTACAAATTACTTTTACATTCATATTTACAAGGAAGTGTGACTAGATCTTTCTACAGTCACCAGACCACAGTCTGTATTTTATCAATCTTAATAGAGCTCTTTCTACTTCATTGCTTATGATGCTGATATAGTGTTTTATACTTTGTTTTATATAATCTCTCTTCAGTAGTGTTCCAAAAACATTACTGAAAAAACCCTCAAATAAACCACTGTTAAAGTTACTAAAGAGTTACTAAAAAAACCTTAAGTAAACCATACAAAGGTGTCATTAAACTCACTAAAGATGAAAAAATTGTACTCTTAAATACACTTTTTCATGTTTGATTGATAAGAAAACACAGCACTAAAAACTTAGCACTAAAATCATCATCTGAAGTTATGTAATTTCCAAGTATTTTAAAATGAAGAAACATTTAGAGTAATTTCCTGTTTCCATAAGATGCCATGCCCAGAAACAGGAGAGAAAATCTGTTTCTCTACTTGCATCGTGCAGGTCCAAAGGACATCCCCAGTCAGCCAAGCACTGTCCTGGGCTGTAATTAAAACAAGACTGAGATCCAATACAGGTCTAATATACTGATTGTGTTTCAAGTGTCAGTAATGAAATCGGATTTTCTCCAGATTTGGAATACACCTTGCTATACGTGAGATTGTCTATGGAATTGGGTTTTTTTAAGGTGGAAGCCTGATATTTTTACAGTCTGCATGATATTTTGAATATAGGTGAATAAAGCATATGTGATTTGCTTATTCATTCCTGGCCTCAACACAGCTGGTGTTTTGTAACACCTGATTTTGGGTTTGTAGCAATAAATGAATGCCTGACAGACACATGCTATTGGAAATGCAGTCGTGTCCCAGACAAGAGAGGACATCCTCTCGGGCTTAACCAAGAGTCTGATCTTTTCCTGGTAATGCTGAATTAATACAGAGGAAGTTCTTGACTAGATTTTTCTATGTGCAAGAACTTTGTGGTTTTAAGTATAGCCACAGGAAATGGAGTAATCGTTCATGAATTTAGAATAGATGAGCTGGCAAACTGAAAATGAAGAGGATTCCCTGCATTGAAAAAAAACCCTATTTTGTGAGATCTTCAGTCATAGTGGGTGTTGCAACATCAATTTTTGGTGTCTGTTTTGTTACCAAAGGACTTGCTAATACCACACAATTAAGTGAGGCTGCAAACAGATCCACAATCCTCCTGACAGAAGTATTGCTTTTTAAAATTTTTCCTCCTGTGAATAATGTTAGCCTTTCCAGTTTTGGACAAGACTATGTTCATTACACAGTCCATAAATATTTTTCCTATGATGGGCAAATCCTCACACACTAGTGATCTCTTGGGTGTTAATTCTTGTGCAAATTCAGATTGCAAGTTTAAAGAGATTTTTAGTCTTTTATTCCAATGGTGCTTGGTAAAATGACACTACAGCAAGGAATACAGCCCATTCAGTGCCTCACCTAAAACTGTAGAGATGCCTATGTGTAATTTTCTTACATACTCTTCTTGCCTATGGCCTATCTTTGGTCTATAAGTTAATTGATCCAGGATCCTCTGATATAATTGTCTTAAGCTGTTGACAATTCAGTTAAGAAGGCAGTTGAGCATGTAAATAAAAATTAAACTCCATATGCTTTCATCACTCTTGCAATTAGGCAGCAGTACTGATGGTTGGCTTATCAGGAACAACAGTGGGATTTTTTCCTTCTATAATTGAGGCTGAGTTTGTGCCTTGATGACTTACCACCTGGGACTTCAAAGCTCCGGGAAAGAGATCTCAACTATTATCCATGCTGTGATCATTTGGTGTTTCTCAGTGATGGCAAAAGAAACAATGGCACCCCCACATTTAAGTAGTTCCTCAAGGCTTTCTGTGCTGCTGAGAGAAAGGCTTGTAATGAAGTTCAAGCCAGAACTTTAACTTGCTTGGTGGGACAGAACAGAGTCTTTGACCTCAGCAAATTTTAGTGTCTTTTTCCTGTTGATTTACCATGGGGCTGCATGTTTGGCATTGTCGAAGTGGAGGTTGCAGCCTGCCTTCAGAAGAGAACTGCAAGTGCAACATCCTCCCTGGTGTGGGGTTTTCTGCCATTTCACTTCAATGGAAAGAAAATGCATCAAAAGAACAGTAAATCAATAATTGCTAAAAAGTAGAAACTTCACTTTGGTTATGTTTTATTAGTGGTATTTGCACCAAAGGCTTTTATCAGCCTTTAGTGGCAGTGGGGATAGCCATCAGAGTATAATTAAACTCCATTTAGAGGGTTTAATTTGTCCTTTGGTGCTGAGGGAGTAATTCCAAAGCTTAGAGTTATAAAGGGGATTTAATCACAAAAGATTAAATAAATCCCAGTTACATTTGACAACCATTTCACTCTTCAGTAAGTCATATGATCCGTAATTATTCTCCTAAAGCCTAATTAGCTCTGTTCCTTATTTAAATCATATCTCTTCCACAAGACACTTCTGGCGTGGTTCGATCTTGCCTTTTTGATGCATGTTTTACTAATCGGGCTTTTCATCCATCCAGTTAATCAGCCCTTCCCTGCCGTGAAGCCCGGCTGCTGTACTCCTTCCCCGCTCACCAAGATGCTTTAGATGTCTCATAACCCAGCCTCAGAACACTTGTGTGGCCAAGTGCCCCGGGGCAGATGATAGCCGGAGTCAAAGGCCAGCGTGATAGAGAGCAGTGTGATTTAAACCTGTCTGAAGAAACCTCTGAAGAGATTTTTGCTGGAGGCTTTCATTCCACCTATGACCTCCTCCACCAGGACAGACACCCACTTTATCCTCTTCATGGAAATTTTTATTTTCTTCATTTGAAACAATACTATTTCTCTTCAGTTTGCATGTCCTTTTTCCAAGAGGGCAGGAAAAACTTGCAGGATTTTGCCCCAAGGTGAATACAGTTTCGGTATCATACTGGGCATGTGTGATTCTGCCAGTGTACATACTTGGCTCAGAAAAAGAAAAGTCAAATCTTTTACCTAATCAAAAATTCCTCAGACAGAGTGCATGAGCTTTTCCAAATACTTGAAATTATTAATAGAGATGCCTTCTGAAGTGTGAGAGCAAACCTGTATGTTCCTGCATGCAGGTATGTAATCTGTTCCCATCTGTATAGTGCTGGGGAACATTTGTCAAGGTTCATTTGGCTACAGTTATCCCTTGTTTTTCTCCTTTAAAACTCAGTTGTAGAATTTCCAAAGTGCTTTCTGTTGAACAATAACAAAGAAATGAGTGAACTCTCACGCATACTAATGGCTTAACTGTTTTCCCTGAAATCTTTAGTGGGTAGCTGTGCTGTGCATGTGCTGTTTCCTCTGCAGCAAGACCTGGTTTGGAGCTGGAGGCCAGGTCTCTTGAGAGTGGTGTAACACTGCCATATTTTCTATGGCTAAATTCCTTAAAAGGAGGCTCAAACTTCCCCATCTGTGTGAGCTTATCACTGAGCTAAGTTAAGTAACCAGACTGCTTGGGAGCTCAGGTGTGTAAACCCTGACACAGGTATCAGAGCAATGCTTTGCAAATACATCTTGATTTAACAGATCAATCAGGTCACACTGATTTTTGTTATTATTAAGTTTGATTTTACTTTATGGTGATTCAGTTGGATAGCAAAAAATGTAGATGTCTAGAAAACCAACCGAAACCCTGCTGTTGGGAGGAGAGCTAAATGCAGAAGGAATTGATTTGTTGGGCTGGTATTGGACAACTTTTTTTTCCATATTGTTGGGTAAGATTGGTTATCAAGGACAAGGAAAAGCTCAGGCAAGGTGTGCAGTCCCATCCATGCTCACACAGTGGTGCAGCCTGCCCCTCTCTGCTGATGTGTAGGCTCGGAAGGGAATTAATGAGCCGTGCTTAAGGGAGGCATCAGGTTTTTGGTTCAGATTGCAGCATCTCCACACTAGAGATTGTGAGATGTCTGTCACCAGCAACCCCTTTGGGGTTTGTTACACCACCAGAATGGGTGCTAATGCAGACACGGAGTCTCTGGCCTGGCTGGAGTTCTGTACAGATCTCCAAGAGTAAGAGCAGCCCCTGAGACGTTAATCGCCATGGTTAGGACCAAGGAAGGTAAAGCTTATTAGCAAAGCCCAGGGCAGAAGGACGCCCTGGCAGCAGTGTTTTGGCAATTCAGAGTTGCCCTGTGCGTGGCCAGGGCTCTGCTTTGACCAGTGTTATCAATTCCTGATGTTTCTGTCCCGGTTTCTTCCAAGTGACATAAACTCTGCCAGCAAAAATCTCAGTCAGTATGCACCAAATCATACAACACTTGAAAAATTCCTTAAAATCAGTCTGTGGTCTCAGACTTTTACACGGAGAGATTTCCCTAGTGGTCAAAGCAGATGTCAGATGTTCTACTTCTAGCATCTTCCCAGCTTCACCCTTCCTTAGAACAGAGGGATACACTGAGATGTTTCTTAAGTTGTAATCCATGGGAGAGGGGAATTACTTCACCATACTTCTGCAGCCAGAATGTTTTTCTGTGAATGTATGACATGGAATCAGTTTTAAATTTAAAGAAAAGTAATAATTTAGAAATGAGAAGGTCTGAGTTCTGAACTTCAAACAGTCAATGGCATGTGGACTTTTCTATTCTCCTTACTCAAGCTCTCCTTGTTAACTTGGGGATGTCCTGTGGAGTCGGGTTTGAAAACAAGTGGTGTGGCCAGAGCTGAAGATGAGATGTATTACTGAGGAAAAAAGAACCTTGGCTAATTTACATGAGCGTAACTTATTATAGGCTTTTCTATCATCAGCTTTAAACATCTGAATTAAAATTTAGAACACAATTTGGTTTTTCAAAGGATTTGAGAAAAAAAAAAAAGGAAAAGGAAAACAATGCCCAAGGAAACATTCTATGTTTATAAAAAGCCCCATTACTGCAGAGAGCACCTCTTGTTGTGCCAGGTCCACTTCCCTTGGCACAGATGACGAGCAATGCCATTGGCATGGTGACTCCTCATCTGTCCTGCGGGCTGGGACATTCTGTGTCACTGCTGTCAGGCCCTCTCCCTCTGGCTCTGTGGATCTTGTTCTTCCTTCCCCTGCACCCTGAGCTGTCAGTAGTACCCAGCAGTGAGAAATCTCTTATGCAGCCTGAATTAATGCATTCTGAGTCAACTGTGTCCCACTCAGCCCTGCCTTGCTGCCACTATTGTGTGTGTGCCAGGATCACGCAATTCAGGTACAACCTTACAAAGGAGGATGGAGAGGAATAGGGACAGAGTGTAAGAAATGAGGACAGCAAGGCACTTCAGACACAGAGAACTGGTAGCAAAACTACAAATTCCCAGTTCTGCAGCGGCATCCCCTTGAGAGGCTCCTTGCTCCCTCACACAGTGCACCTCTGCAGATGCAGTTTAGTCCCAAATAGTGGATGAAATTGTTAAGAAACTTGCGGCCATTCCAAGATTTCAGAGCAGCTTTGCAAATGCACCAAAGCCTTTGTTTGACCTTTCCCTGTAATCCCATGAGGACAGCATTGTTTAATCAAAAATAGTAATATCTTTATTTAGTGAATAGTTGTTATAATAATAATAATAATAACAATAATAATAATAGTAATTGCTATGCAATTTCTTTTTCACATTTTTTATACCAACAGTCATTTACCAAAAATAGCTGAGGTGTTTATATAATTGAGAGCTTTTAAAAAGACATTGTCTACATTGTCCTGGTCTATTCAAATATTGAATAAATCCTGCACCAGAGAAAGCTAGGGGATGTTTGAAGTTGTTTATGAGGGTAAAAGGAGATGAATCTCACTGGCTTTATTGAAGCCAAGATTTTCAAAGGCAAATTAAGTCTGTTTACTTAATTTTTTGGGTTAGGAGTCTGGCTCTTCTGGGATGGACTGGGGAATATTTTGAAACCCAAACCAATGGAGCCAGGACACAAAGATGTCTCAGTTCCTCAGCCAAACTCCTTGCCCGAGAGGTGAAGATCTGGCCAGGTTCTAGACACTCGGAGGGTCAGTTTTCCTGCTCCATCAGGCACAGACGATGGGCCTATTGGTGGCTGTATGGGTCAGCTTTCCACTGACCACCAGGGCAGTTTAGGGTTCTTTAGGCAGACAGGGATGCAGCTCCTTGGGGAGAAATGTTGACCCCGAGCACAGCATGCAGGGGCTGCACCTCAGGCTGGAGCAGGTTCCACTGAAACTCCATGAGTTTTACCACCTTAGAACACCCACATGGCAAAAAACCCAGCTCTCTTGGTTCTGGCTGTTAAATCCACATTGTGCATGCCACTTCCTTGGGATGCTGCCTCTTTATTACTGGGACAGGGATGCAGGAGGAAAACCACGCCATGCTTGGCCATTTTTAATACTCTTTCCCTAAGCTATTGCTTAAGACAGGGCTGGGATAGATGGACTTTTGTTCTGACCTACCTATAGCAGTTTTGTGGTCTTATCATCACTGGTTATTTATGCTGCTCTTTTGTATAATAATTTCCAAAATAATCTTGTTTTACAGTGTTTCATCTTCCTGGGTACTTGGAGAACACATGCATGTACTTAGTGAGGTGACGGGCTGATTTAGTTTCTCAGTAACTTGAAAATAAAATATGTCTCTTAAAAATCCATGAAAGATTTGAAGAGCCAAAACGCTACATTCAAAAATGACAAAACACTCTGAAATTTGTTTTAACAGTTTGGATGCACTAAAACATTCCTTTTATCTCTCCTAAACTTCTTGGCTTACTAAAGAGATTCCTATCCAGATTGTCTCTAACAAATCCATCCTACACATGGGCTGCACAACTAAAACCAATCTTAATTGTTCATTCTTAGGCTTTCAGTGGTATTATCAAATTCTGGATTGATTGTTGTTTTCTGATCTCAATTACAGTGTCATTTTAAAATGCACAGAGGGGGCTTTAAAAATAATTTGAGCTGGGATCATGCCAAAAGCTGCATCTGGATTCCTGGAGGATGAGGGAAGCTTTGAATCAAACATCTGGCAAGCTTGTTGGATAAAGAAAGGCCAACACAGTACTCTCAACCTGTGCTGTTATCAATGGGAACTCTTGGCTGCTGTGGCAGAGTTGCTCAGCCTTTCAGTTTTATTGGGAATCTTGGGTCTAAGGTCTTGCATAACACCTGAACTGATGATTCCTGGCTGTCCTGAGAAAAAGCTACACTAAGGGGACGAAGGGATGGATTTCTTCATGTTGGCAGTGGTTATTTTTAAGCTGTTTTCTGTAGAGGAACTCCAGAACATAAACCCCTCCAAAAAAATCAAGAAACATCAAGTGAGGAACCCCCAAGCATTGCAAGATCCCTGTGCCTGATGCAAGCTGCCTTCTTGTGGTACCCCATCCCTTTGAGCCCAGGTCAATCCTTGCAGCTTTAGGGTCCGAAGAACAGCTATGGTTGAAGACCATTTCCCTCTCTACAGCTCTAATTAGATCTTCTTGATGTGACATACAGAATGGCCTGATTTTGGTGCTAGAAAACAACAGTGGTGGCATCATCCTGAGTGTCCCACTGGAAATGCCATGTTTGCTGCTCTGGTGTTTTTCAAGCAGAGCTCCATCTGCAGTTTTGTGGTGCAGAGTCCTTGCTGGCACTACAAGTTTCTTGTGTCCATCCCCTGGTGCTTGCTCCCTGCATGGCTCTGCCTGCACAGCAGCTTCAGGCAGAGAAGTGTTCACAGGCAAACCTGTACTTCTAACCTCACCCAGAAATGCTGTGTTTTTTGTTTGTGAGCAGCCAGACTGTTTGCAGGGGAGCAAGAGCAAAAAGTCACTGGTTACGACAGAGTCCCAAAGCTTTGTGAGTTTTCCTCTAAATTATGCATGTTCTATTATACCCTTCATGTCTCAGTCCTGAAGTGAGTGCTGTGAGACAACTGAATTAATTTCAGTTATTAGCATAAGGGTTAATTTTATCTTGCAGGAGCATTAAGGATACATGTGTTTTGTGTGTGTACATTTAGAACTTTGTATGCTAATGCCAGAAGGTATTCTGGAAGCTGGATAAACTTGGTGCTCTTCATGTCACCAAATTTAATACAAAGAAGTATTTTCTCTCAACTCCAAACAGCAGGAGTGTCTATTTAACTCATTAATTTTTATCACCAGAAGCAAATTTAACTTCAAATTTCTGATTTCTGAAGTTGGATCTGAAATACTTTCCAAGCTTAAGAAATCATTTTGATGTCTAGAAATAGGGAAAAAAAATAGCTTGCGTCCATGGATGCTTATTTATAAAGACTTTAAAAGGGGGGGGGAAGGAAGAAACAATGTAGTTTCTGTGACCTGAGCCTTTGGCACCCACCCAAAGCCGTTTGCATGCTGAGTCCGTCCATTATACACTTTGTCAAATCTTTCATATAATCCCACTGTCTCTGCTTTTAATCTTAAAAAAATATCCCTTTGTTTTGTATATGACTCTGGAGGATAAAGAACAGGAGACTGTCTGCAGTGTTGTCAAACCTGGGTGGGCATTTTAATGTGTCTTATGCATTTTTCTATTGTGTAAGGGCATTTTGCTCCGTGTGCGCAAGTCCGCTGGGTGTTCATTGTTTATATCCTCTGCTGGTGTTATCTCCAAATTCCTCCCCTTCTCCAAGGGAGTAGATTTCTCCACAACAACTTCTCTTCCAGGCTCAGAAAAGCTGTCTTTGTGGGGCCACTGGCAAGGCACACAGCTCTGCTCGTGGGCTGCTGGAGGGGTGAGTGCTCCTGCAGGGAGAAAGCCTATATTAAGACTTTTTTTTTTTTAGAAATAATAGGAAAATTGCAATACCTCAGGAGGCAGGGGGATGCTTGGCTACTCTGCCAAGGGCAGACCATGCGCGCCAGGATGTACAATTGGGAACTGAGCCTCTGAACAGACTGAAATCTGCAGCCTCCATTTCCACTATGATTTTAACCTATACTTTGTGAGTTTCCCTGTTTTCTGTAAAGGAGCACTTTGGTTGCAGATACTGTATGCAGCTTTTTTTTTGCTTTGTGTTGATGCAATTGGTGATGTCAAGTCCCAGTCTGTATCTTTGCATCTCTCAGGAGAGCCAGACACATTCAGCTGTCAAAATACAACATTCTGGTGAGAAGGGAAAGGAAGGCAACTTTAAATCTTTTATTTGTTGAAACTGTTTGTCACCTATCCCCTCCATTTTAGCTCAGGGTCTGAACAGTCTCCCCATGGTCCCTGTGTTGCTGAAAAAATTGCAAGACCTTCGATGCTCTGTTATTTTAAGATTAAAACAACATTAAACTCACCCGCATTATGCAATGTAGAGTTGCATTTAGTAGCTTAGTGATGTTAATATACCATTAACATTTTTTCAGCTATCTACATTCTTCTTCTTTTTGCCAAATGTCCATAGCTCCAGGGTTATGACTGCTGATACTCCATAAGATGTCTAAGGGAAATATGTGGAATTGTGGTTGGATTGGTGTGGAAGTGATAAAAGGATGGGTTACTCTGTGGGAGCATCTGTCCAGAAAAGTAAAAGGTATCAGCTGGTTGCCTGCAAGTCTCTTGCCAACTCATTATACATTTATTTTTTTACATTTATTTTTTTACATAATGTATTTTCTGGTTTTTTTCCTCAATAATGTTATTGTCATTATGCCAGCTGAGAATCTTTTATACCTGCAGGTGCAGCTGGTCTCTGGGATCTTCGTAGGGCCTTTGTTTAACAACCTCCCTGTACTTTGGTCAGGCAATGCCAGCATCTTGGTCCCATGTCCATGATTTTTCCAGGGATGCCTGTTAGAGGATGGTTTGCCTTTTACAAACCAGCTGATGAAACAAAACAGAACTGCAGTGCAAGCCATTGCCAAAAGGTATGTGAATGTTGAGACTTCAGCCACAAGAAAGCCAGTCCTTTGCAAGCTGCAGCAGTGGAACCTTTCTGCCTTTTACCCCATGAGGGCAGCTGAGGTGACACCTGCAAGAGTGGATGAAACCCCCTGGTGTGGACATGGGCTTCAGCTGTGGGATCTGTGCCAGCGTGGCCTTGGGCAAAGGTGTTCTCACTTGTGCTACTGGAGCCGGTTCTTTGGTTCCTGTGCACAGAAATGGCCTGTGCCTGTGTTTTGGTGGATCCTCCCCACTCCCGCATGATGTGACTGATCAGGGCACTGGGGTGAGCAGGCTGCAGATGCTCTGCACAAACCTGTGCAATGACAATACTTAAAAACTCAGCACTTCTGGCACCTGCTGTCCACCAAGCTGCAATGACACGGCCTAAAGCGCTGCCTAAAACCACCAGTATCATTAAGTCCCAGTATGTCACCTTCATGAGTATCCAGAGCCATTCTCCTCAATACTGTGCTTTTGTTTTCTGTAATTTCCACCCAGTTTTCAACCATTTTCAATTCAAGGACTCACAGAACGGGAGACATTTTCTATAAATTCAGTTATATTTGGCCAAAATAATGGAACACTCTTGTGTGACTTAATTCAATTTCCCCTTTGACTGAAGAAATTTTAATCATCCCTTGGCAAGTAGCTCCACAGTTCAAAGAGCCATTGTGTGTGTAAAACTTATGTTTATTTCATTTGTACCTGATTCTTACTAGTTTCATCCAATGCCCCCTGCTTCCTGCAATGTGCCAGTGATTTAACATCAGATGGTACAGTGCAATCACACATTTTGAGTCTTTTCAGCGTGGTAGGCTCCAGAATATTTTACACGCATTTATTTGGTAAAAATTACTCAAGCACAAAAGTTCCTCCTATAAAGTCTCTGTTTCTAATCTCCCATATTTCTTAAGTCTGATTTCTGGGACAAACATCTCTTAAAATATATTTTCCGTTAAGTAAAAAGTTTCTCATTTGTAGTCAATTAGGAAAGAAATTATTGAGGGATGCACTTCCATTGAGATTTTCTGCAGAAGAAGGGAGGAATTGTGGTCAGATTTAGCATAGGTAGGTCTGCATCTACAAAGCTTGGGGCTGTTTCTGCCAGCACAGGTTTGATTGACCACTCTTTTGGCTCCCCAAAACCTCCTCACCTGGTTGCTATGACATTGTTAGGGATTTGTGGCAGATTTCTAGGCTTACCCTGGCCACCTTGAATCACTGAGGTGATGCATTTCTTTCCCACAGCTAGTCCTCCAGCCCTGTAACTGGTTTCTGTGCAAGGGCTGTAACCTCTCCTTGATCTCCAAAGTGCTTCACCTGCCTTGGGTTGATGTGTGACAGGTTGTACACTGCCAGCAGCCCAGCTCCAGGGATTGATCCCCAGCCCTGGGGCAGCACTGCCTTGTGGTCATGACGAGGACCAGTTTCCTGCATGGATTTAACCTTGAATGTCCTGACCAGGCTCTTTCCAGGGACCCCAGGAAAACGTTTCACTTGGTTCATGCAACAAATTGCTCCTCACCTCCCCTTCTTTGCCCAAAACATGCCCAACAAGTAACCTGCAGGTTGTTTGGTTCTCACCCCCACTAGTGAGTGTGACATTGCTGAGGCCAAGGAGCAGCTCTTCAGTCACACATCCTTAGGCTGGTGTATCACCATGCTGGGGCCAGCAGGGAATGTGGGGAATTCTTCCCTTTGTCAGCTTTCCGGGCAGGTAGGAACCCACCGAAGCAGCTGCTGGTCCAGCATCCATCTGGGCTGGGTGTGCAATGACCATCCCTGGGACAGATGCATGTGGGGGTTAGGAAAGAGGAGGTGAGCCTGCTGTTAAATCTCCAGAGATGTGTGCTTTCCCACAGGCATTTTCCATAGGTGACTTATTTACACACAACAGGGATCATGGGATTTACTGATAAACTGCAGAAAAAGGGAGAGCTGGTGAACTGACGGCTTCTTATCTCTGCATGATGTGGCATGCAACCCAGGATACAAATTACAGTTTTCACCAAGTACTACTGGAAAGGCCATTCCTGAAAAGCAGAGGTAAAGCCCATGAAGCGTGCTAAGCAGCTGTGAGCTTTTTAACTAAACTCAGGATAAGTGGCTCCTCAGATAACTGCTTAGCTTGAGTATCTGACAGCTGTGGGTGTCATTTGGGTGGGAGACATTGGAGGCTGAGAAAAGGGCTTATTTCTGTACTTTCTGGGATGTCCTCAGGGTGGCTGTGAGAGGCTGGATGCTAATGAGTTCAGCAGCTGCTGGGAGTGATGTTTTTTTCCCACTGTCAGCATGGATACTGGATGTCTTTAAAATGAAGGATGGCTGTGATGGATACCGCAACTCCTCCAATCTTTGTGGTCATTTTTCCTTTGTCGCTTGTAAGATTTAAACCAGCTATGCTCTTACCTTCTCTTATCATTTTGTATGGGTGTTTGACATCACAGGCTGCATATTTTTTAAGCTCTTGGAAGCATTTCTTAAGTTCTGTTAATGCCCAATATTGACTTTGCCAGTGCATTGTTATCCCAAGTGCCATAGACACAGGGATCTGCAGAGCAATTCTCATTGAGTGCTCAGGTATCAAAGGTCCCTCTCTCATGTGGCCATCCCCTCTTGTGATTACAAAGTATAAATAACCCTCTGTAGACCAGGTTTTCTGAGAGGGTCAGAGTCAGGTTGAATTATGTTTTCCCCTAAACAAGAGTTAGCTTTTATTATTTCTAGATATTCAAGCCTATTGCTAGAATACTAATGCTACTAGTTTATCTTTCTTGAGGCAATGTAATATTTTCTTGGCTATGTAACTTATCTTCCTGTGCAGCGAACAGATGTTCTCACTGGATTCCTCACATCTCTGAGGTCCCTTTCCTGGATGTTTTACATTCAGTTAGAATTTATGAATGTGTAGAAGCTCCTTCTGGGATGTGCTGTGTTTCTTTCCAGTGAGTTTCCCAGGGCGCTGGGATGTCTGTTGGCTTTCTGGTGTCTCTTGGATTTGTGTGAATGCAGCTTTCCAGATTGCTTTATCTGCCAAGGATCTTCCCACCTTATGCAGCTGATCATTAACTGGCATTAATTGTTATTAATAGCAAGGGCAGGTCATTATCCTACTCTTTCACTTGATGTTGGAAACTGCCAGCATTTTCATTCTGAATGTTCCTCTCTGTTTTTTTAACTTCTCGGCCCCTAACAGTATCAGTAGTATCAATAATGACAATGAATCATTAATTTTTACATCATATTACGTGTGACATAATGAGAGATGGTGATTTGCTGGTCTTTAATCTTTCAATTTTGAAATGCCGAGTGTTTTTGCAGGCATAAATACTTGGCTGTCCCTCTGGGTCAGTATTGGATTTCTACACTTTACTTGAAAGTGCAGCTTTTTCAAGATGAGCATTTGCCGTGTGTACTATGACAGGCCTGACATGCCAGCACTGCTCCATTAGTAACAGCAAGTACAGCTAATCCATGCCATTCCTCATACACTTTTCCAGTTGAACATACGCAAACAATTTGAGCAGAAACCTCAGCTTGGCAGTATTTGGGTAATAGCTCTGTGCAGGGGACAAAGCAGTCTTCTGCTGTGGGATTACCTCATGGGAGAAGTCCATTTCATTCCATTTCGGCCTTAGAAATACGTTTTGGTTTAGTTGGTGAATTTCTAAAAATGAAGTTCAGACAAGAAGGGCAATGATTTAGACAAATGAGCTATAACACTTACACTTACTTTCCGTGCAGCTTCTTCATTATTGTAGCTATGGATTAAAAAAAAACCCCAACCATTTAATGTTTGTTTCGGGTTTTTTTGCAGCACATACCCAGAACTAATTCTTAACTTACTCATTTAAAATAAATGTTAAATATGTTTACAATCAAGTTTTTCTTTTTAAAGTATGTATGGGTTGCCTATCTTCCCTGTCTTTTTTTCTTTTCTTTTCCTTTTTTTTTCTTTTTTCCCCCCCCTTTTTGCCTTCCCTCACATTATCTGGAGAAAAGGGTGATATGGTTGAGAGTGTTATGGAGATCTTTTATCTACTCCAACATATTAAGGAAACTTGGCAAAGGGAGACATGAATTGCCTTCACTGACTGCACACAGAGGATGTGCATTGGGCTGTCCCCTATCTCCCATCTTTTATCTCCCCTGGTTATGCTGTGCTGGCCCCATCTATCAGATCATGAGTTTTAAAGCCATCAGCTTGGCGCTTTTTCAGGCTCAGACTTTGCGTTTCAGTTTTCAAAACTTCTCAGCACTCCCAAATCCCTGTTTGGAGTCAAAGAGAGATGTGTGTGCTCAGTGCTGAGAAGACAGGATGCATCTCTGTCTTGTTCAGGAAAATGCTGCATGCATCTTTAGAAGGGAGACTATTTGGTTCAGGAGTGGGTCGTTCAATCACATTTGATCATCTTGAATCCTTCTAGACTTAACTACAGCTGCTAGGTGTCATTACGCGTGTTGCTTTGGGCTGTTCCCAAAGGGATTTTGGTGTTGCAGTGGCTGACTTCTAGGCACTCGGTTACCTAATGAATTCCAAATTCCAAAAATTAAGACATCCAGCTACATCCAGGGAAAAGACAGGACCTGAATGAGGTAGCACTTTGAAAGCCCATGAGATGTGGATGCTGCATGAGCAAGCCAGTGGGGAATTTTATGTTGAGATGTTGTATAGTGCTGCACTGTCTGCCTGTAGTTCTTTCCTGCAACTTCAGAATTCTTCAGGATTGCAGGCAATCCTGGGAAAAGTGGAAAGATGCTTGTGATGAGTCCTGTGTGACAGTGGGAGTCTTGACTCTGGTATTAGGTGCATGGGGGCTTGGTGATGGCAGGGGCAAGGTGCTGGTGCCCTTCTGCTGCGTGTTCCTGGGGACAAACAGCAGGGTAGCCAACATCACAATTGGTGCAGGACTTGCACCCTTAATCCTTAGATGTATCTGCTTCAGTGGGAAGATTTGTGCAATTACGTTTCTAAGGTCTGGGCCGGATGAAGAAAAGAAGCCTCATGGAAGCTGGAGATCAGCAAGTCAACATTTGGATACTTGGCCTGTGAAGCTGGTTTAGCGTAGGCATCCCTAGCGCGTAACACAGTCCGTCAGTTCACAAGGCTGAAATACCTCTGCAAATAAAAAGCAGTCATGCTGGCAAACAGTCTTCAAAGGTAGTGAAATAATCCCTAAGGGGAGATCTGCTTTTGTGCGGAATTCCCCAGCAGACGGCTGGGAGATCTTAACAAACAAGTCCTTTTAAAATGCCATGTACTTTGAAGCCTGAGTGAGCATTCATTCATTCGGCACAAAAAGCAACAGTAAAGAGGGGGGGGCAAGGGGTAGAAGGGCTTAGTCAAGGTGAAAATGAAGTTGGGTCTTTCCCCAAAGCCACTGTGGGTACAAATGAATTGCTTCACTGGACGTAATAAAAGATATGTTATCCCACATTTAATAAAAAGCAACAGTGAAAACACAAAGAGCTCATTTCAGGCTTCAGTTATCTGATGTTTATTGCACACAGGCCTTTCTCCAGGACAGAGACCCAAGAAGTGTATTGCCCTTTGAAGTGTGGGCTGTGTGGCCACTTGCCCATTCGCTGGTTAATGGCTAAATCTCCTTGATATGATCCACTTTCATCTTTCCCCAGTGGTGGCAGGGGGCTCTGCAGAGGAGAGGGGTCAAGCAGTGTTTTGGATGTGCACTGGGGATGGGGCAAATCGGGGAGTGCTTCACCCTGGGGTGCAGGTAGAAAGGAGGATGCAGCATGAAACAGGCTTGGCTTGGGGAAATGCAGAGCACACGCAGCTTTGAGCAGAAGTGGGCTGCCTGGCAGGACTGTGGGGACCACAGGCTCTGCAGTGAAAAGCACTGAACAGAGCTATTACAGAGTGAGTGTCTGCTCCCTTTGACCAGGAATAACACAAACTGGTCCTAGTTTTTGCTTACCCTGCGAGTATTTCAACTCTCATTTGAAACCATTGACTTGTCTCTAGTGGTTAGATCATGGTATTTGGAAAAACAAGTTTCTTTACAGTGCATTTCCTGCTAACTAAGATACTAAATTCTGTGTAAGAATCCCCGTGAACATCAACAAGCTTTGGACTGGGGCCGTAGTCCTCTTCCAAGTAGTAATAAGCTCTGTGCATTTCTTGTATTGAAAGCAATTATTCTACAGATGAGCTACAATAAACGGGCTGAGAAGTTTACCTTTGTAATACCATATAGGAAAAAAACATCAGAGGACTGTCATTTGTCACTGTCATTTTTAAGTTTTCTTGTATGAAACAATGATGTACTTTTAAACCTTATCTTACTCTTCCTTAGGCTAAAGCTTTTTGCACCAGCCTCATGTTTGCAAGCAAGCTCAAAAATTTCCAGCAAATGGAGTGGATTAAGATAGCCCTTTTCCAAGGAATTGTGTTATGAACATTCTTAAAATAACATCTTTCTTTCCTCAAAAAGTAGATTGGTGTGCTGTGATATCATTGTGCAGTCATGACTTTGAGAAACAAACTTATTTATATTAATGAAAAATATTTCAGTTGAAAGCGCTGTCAAAACAATCTCCAGGAAAGTCATTGTTGTGGACTGGAAAGAATGCTACTTCACATGTGTTTAATTATTGGGGGAAAAAAATGAATCTTGCCTTGCATCACAAAAATCAATCTGCAATAACAGGAAATCCTGAGCCACTTATGTAGAGGTTCCTCTTTCATTGTAACTGGCAATTGGTTCCAGCTTCTAAAACCTGTCTAATTCTCAACTGCTAAAAAAATACTGCCTCAGCTGGATTATACACAGCAAACCTTTGCCTGTGAGTTTGTTTTAATGCTGTAAGTCAAAAACCCCAGCCAACAATGGAAATGACTTGTCGGTGTGCAGGGATGCTCTGCTGCTTTTTGCTTATGGACACATAGGTCAGGTGAAATCGTAACGTGTCCAAATCCATGAGCAAGAAGATTATTAGTATCCTGCCTTCCTCAACCTGTGCATGCCCGTGTTTGCACAAGGTAAGGAAGTAAACGTGAGGTCTGGATTGCTGTTATTTGTGCCATCCCAGAGCCCTGCACTCCCAGCTCCAGCAGAGGATACTTGTACAATACAGAGCTGAAGAAACAGCCCCTTTGCTAAAATGTTGTGCCTTTTGGAGCAGAAAGGCAGCAAGATGAGGAAAAAGGACATTGGGATAGTGCAAGGGAGCCAGGCAAGAGTGTTGGTGGCATGTCACCAGGGAGACCTTCCAAAGCTTTTGGTGCACACAGCAGCAAAGGGATCAGCCAAGGGACTACGCAGAAGCTGCTGCTTCTGAAATGTAACACACAGGGATTTAAACCAAGACTGTGCAGAGTCTCCCTGCTACTGAATAGCATCAATCCTCTCATCTGTGAGAGCCACTGGTATCTCTGTGACTCCTTGTTTGTTACTAATTTATGCAGTGTCTGTACGACACCTTCTTGTCACCTCTGTAAGTCACTTAAGTAGGAATTACTTTCACCAGCTGCCGTGTGGTATTCAGTGGTTCTTCCGCATACCATGGAAGTCTAACGCTGATATATGTATCTTTGCCTCAATGCTTTCAATCTTCTCAGTGAACTTATTGTATTGTTTCTACATTCTTCTGTATGTTCCTTGTTTTTCCCTTTCTGATCTCTATAACATATGGGGGTTTCTCATCCTCTATTTTTCCACCTGTCAGACACACACACATAGAATGCTTGCCTAAAAAAGTTCCCAAAACTAAATTACTGGGATGTTGGCGTAGCATAAATCTTGCTCAGGTACTTGAACCTCTCAAATAGAACACTTGAGTCCTTCCCAAAAATTGGCAGGAGGCACGATTGCAGGTGTCCCTGCAGTAGGATGAGGTGAGACTCCCCAGTCTGCTGTGCAGCTCAGTTCACTCAGTCCTTCTGGCCCTGCTCCAGCGCATGATCCATTGTCACTAATTATCTTAAAACTACTCGCTGTCCTAAAAACATGCAAAAGACTCTCCTTCAAGACAATTTCCACATCTTCAAGTGCAATTCCTACTGTCTATTTGTCAGTATCTTTCCTGAATTCAGCTTTGGCTGCCTTGGTGAGCCTTTGGCACAACCAGATTCTCCACCCTGATGTTGATCAGCACGCTGAAGCATACAGATACGGGCTGCCACCTGGCCTATGCACTGCAGGTACAGCATGGGAAAATGTCTGAGCTGTCCAAAATCCGCTCCTGGAGACCCTTTGCAGCACCCAAATGTTGTTCTGTGAAGCCAGCTAGGCATGTGGATCAGGCCCCAGGTCTCCTTCTGGTCTTTTGCTCCCCCAAGCAGAGACAGCCTGGGGAGAGCCTGGACCACCCTGGAAATTAGTGGCTAAGTATGGCGGGTGTGCAAAGGCAGAGCCCCAACATTGCTGCAGCTAAAAGACAATCTTGAATTTTATCCTTCTATCACAATTATAACTTAAATTCCAAAGATCTTAACCACCTGCTTTTTGCAGCCTCTGGGTTGAAAGGCAAGCACTGGCTGCTGCCTTCCAGAGCTAAGGCAGATGTCTACTTTATCTGCTTGATTGCTAGTTTGATTCTACTGTTTGATTACTTGCTGAAAATTAGAAGAGACAGTAAAGTCACCCCTATAGGTACTTGAAGTGGCTACATGAGAAGATGATCTCTGAATGTTTTCCAATTCCTTGTGAAAGGCTTGCCCACTGCAAGCCATAGGCAGACTGCTGGGTGCTCTTCCACACTCCGAAAAATTCATGCTCCGTGTCAGCTGTCATGCCGATCTTGAAGGATCATTTTTCAGGCTGTTCCATGACTCACGTACAGTTTCTTCTTCTTTTACTTGACCCAATTCCTCAAACTCAGTGTTTGCTATTCATTTCCTCTGATGATATTTTTCCTGTATATTTAAAGAAGGATATGACTGTCTCTCCTCTGTCTGCATATGAAGGCATGCTCCTCTGGGAAGGATTTCGTGAGGAGCAATTTTCTGCTTAGAGGGACATCTTCTCTTCCTACACTTTGCCAAGGAGTTAATAGACTGGTGTCCAAATGCTGTCCTGCAGCTCCAGCATCAGACACCACCGCATCTCCAGGCAGATCAAACCACTGACTGGCATGACTTGGAGAGTTAGACTGAAGCTATAGCGAGATCATGGCAGGGCTTGCCTGATGTCTTTACTCATTATTAAACTACAAAGCCCTCTTTCTAATATTTGGATTCTGAGCCTGTTTACCCAGGGATTTATTGGTTTATCTGCACTGTGAGTCACTGCCCTCTGCTTGGAAAACAGATGTTTGATGCTGCCCTGTGGTGTGCTCAGAGCTGGACGATGGGGTGGCTCCACTCCGAGCTGCACCAGCCCCTGGTGGCACTCAGCCACTTAATGCTTTTTTAATGCAAATGTTCACAAAACTGCTTCACCTCAGGTCTCAAATTGCACACATGGTATCTGTCTATATTTACATATTATGTACAAAGGCATGGGATGGCCTGGACTGTTGCCACATGAACTTTTAAGATGAAATTGTCCTTTCATAAGCTAGATTGAAAGCTAAAGACATGTTTTCAGTGTCAACAGTTGATGTCCTTAATGAGTGGCATTTTGGGGGGGTTCAGTGTTGCTGTTCTGCCACGTTTGAAAACCAGACCAGGAGAAAAATGACTGACTCCAGTGTGTAAACGAAGCATTGCTAGGTCAAAAATAACCCATGGAAACAGGACACTGTTATTTGCAGTGCGTGTAAAAGTAAATGATTACAAACAAACTGGCCCAAATCAGTGCTGGAGAATGCACGGGTGGTTTCAGTGGGCGAGGTCATGGGTAAATTACAGGCACTGCAAGCAGGAGGAACACAGGCTTAAGTGTTTTGTTGGCAGGAGAAAAAAAATCTCACCTTATTCAGATTCTTCTTGCAAACATACCTGTTTTCAAAAGTAAAGATCTGACATTCAAGCATAAATTAATCTCTTAGCCATTGCCACCAAAGCTACCTGAGTTATTTGGCAGCACCACAAGCTTGGCTGTGGTTGGCAGCACTTGCCCATTCTCAGTCCTTCGGAGAGCAAGGCCTGTCATTCATCCTGCTGGGAGCAAACCAAGGGATTTGGGATTTGTTGATCACCAGAAGTCGGGAGCAGAGGCTAATTATATTAAAGAGTTCACAAACAAATGTGTCAGAAAACAGGAAATAGCAATACTTGGGGAATGCTATCTCCTGATTTAAGGGCTAAAATAAGAATTTTAAAATATTTTGTTGCCTGATATATTTCTGTATAAGAAAACTTGTAATGCTCTTTGAATTATCTGGGATTTTTTTCTATTGAAAATGTCATGAAAATTGGCACAGTCATAGGAAACACTTGAATTGTGATTAATCAGCATTTTCCTGTACTGGATAGGTCTGCCTGGAGTTTTTGACCTGGCCTGCTCAAGTCAGGCAAGCCACTTAGGAGGAAGCTCCTGAGAAATAATTTAAAAATGGGATTTCATTTTCAAATAATGTCATTTACATGTGACGCTGCATAAGCAAAATTCCTTGGATAAGTTGTTCACAGTTAATTATTTAACAATTTCAATACATCTATATGTGTATAGATTTATTTATATGGCACTGGAATCAGATTAGCTTGAAAACTTGTAAAGCTGAATTAATTTGCTTCATGTTATAGCACAGAATAAAATCTCACTTCCTCGTGGAGCACAATTACAGCAAGTACCTCAAGCAACCCCATCATATCAGTTATGGTCTGTGAACCCTCTCATGACATCAGTGCATAGGTACCATTTGTTTTGTGGGAAATAACCATGTTGGGATCAAGTAAGAGACAACACGATGGTGAGGGGAGGCTCTGGGAGATGGCAAGAAAGGATAGTTTGGAATAAAACAAGTTGCACGACACCACTGCAAAGCTGTTTGGCAGGAGCCTATGAATGCACCCTGCCTGCCCTACAGAGCATAATCCACCATCTCAGCGTCAACAAAGTGCTATTAATAATTTTCCTGGGAGCCTGGAACACACCATTGTTGTACATAAAGAAAGGAAAAGTAAATAAAATAGCTCCTATTGTAGTTATTTTAAAATGCTCAAGCTGGAATGCTGATTTTTAAAAATACTCTGGTTTGGATTTTTGCCTGTATGTGAACTGATTCCAGCACTTTTCTCATCGATTCAATCTAAAACGTGGTAAGGTAATAGGGGTAATCCCTTCCCTGCTGTAATTACACTGGTAATAATTTACTTATGTCAAGGATAGCTGTTTTAATTATTGCATAGTAAATGAGGCATTAATAAATTCCTGAACATCCTGCTGGATTATGCACATCCACAGTGCACATAAGGGTTTTCTTTTTTACTCCTTTTTAAGGGCAATACATGTTTGGAAGCAGTGGTGGTTCTGACACCTGTGTCAAGAATTCTTCAGATGAGATAGGGAGGTATATTAAAAATGCACCCTACAGTCTTTGAAAACGAAGACTGTCCACAGCATCACCGGCCTGTATCACACTTCTTTGAGCTGTATCTGAAACACTGGATGGGTGGCAGCTACAGAGGCACAATAAAGTAGCATTTTTGGCAGCCTTCAACATGATTGAAACAGTCTGTGTGTTCACGAGAAGTCCAATCCTTTCTTATTTACTATTTTTCCTCTGTTATTTATAAAACATCTCAGCAACATAAATATCCTACATGAAAAGCTTATTGCATCCTGTTTAAAAGAGTTATTTCGTTGTGTACAAGCTGTATTTCCTGGATACTTAAAACCAAATTTGCTGGCCATATTTGCCCCAGTGCTTATAGGAAGATTTACGCTGACAAATGCAGACAAATGCGTGTCTCTTGAGTGCCTGTGGTGCTTGACCCTGGGCTGTAAAGCACCTTTGCTGGGGGTTCCTGCAGGGATGCTGCCGTGTGGGGCTTCTGATTGATACTGCTGAATGGTACAAAATTGAAGTATCTCCATCACGAGTGGTGCAGTAAAGCTGCCACAGAGCACAAGATATTAAATGGATTACCAAAAAGCTTTCCTGCTGGCCGCGGTTCTCGCCTGCCTACCTCCTGGAAACAAGCGCAAGAACATTTTTTTTGCGAAGGGAAAAGAACAGAGTGTTTCCAGTGAAGTATCATAATTTGTCCCCTAAGGGTTCATTGAAGAATTTTCTTTAGAATAATTATTTTTCATTGGGATAAGAAAGGCTGTAGAATTTTAGATGTTGTGTGGGTTCTGGAAAAACCCCAGCTAGCGAACAAACTTTCTTTTCTCTTTGTGGTAAAAGCTTATTATTCACAGCAAAGAATTCAGCCTGACAAGAAGCTCTGCTCTGACTTCCATTTTAATAGCCCTCCTCCTCCTCCTGCCCTCTGCTCTAATCTGTCAGACTTTTGTGTTTCTTGCAAAGGTTTTCATTTTACCACAAGCGTAATTTCAAGATGCAATAACATTGTTCTCTTTATTGGGTTGGTTTTGGTTGTTGCTTAGCTATTAACCCAGGCTGGCACTCCTCCTCCGTGATGTGACTCACGTCGGAGGAATGCCCCGACCGAAGATTTGCCCCAGGCAAGCAGTGGCTTTCTAGTCTTGCCGGCTCAATGCAAGGTGTATTTGTGTCCCCCGCATCCCCTCTGCTGCTGCCCTGGCATATCAGTGATTTGGCTTTCTCTGAAAAAGGACAACAGAGAAAAATACCTCCAGTGCTAGATGGACACCTAACCTTTTGAATCAGCAAGCAAGGCAGAAAAGGAGGTGAAAAGAGATCCTTTTATCCTGCATTTCCATGGGCGTGGCATAAGCCAAGGTGAAGCAGGCAACCTGGCAGTGCGGGAACGCTGAGCATCTGAAGGGCGGGTGAGTGCCCTTGCCTTCCCTCCTGCCCACGGCTCCCCATCACTCCTCTCCCCACGGAGCAGTTCAGGGCTGTCTCCATCCCTGCACAAACAGAAGGCCTTGCTGGCGTGTCACCCTCAATTCCTGCCACGCAGCCAACGATCTGCGCTCATTAATCATCACAGGGAGGAATGCCGGGGAGGGAGCTGTGTAGTTCACTCTCTTGTGTCCTTGCTGATACAAGGTCTTCTCACATTCTGGTATTGAAAACATGACTCCCTCTTTATCACTGTCTGCAGACAGGGCACAGCTGTGGCCAGCAGCACCAGCCGTCCTGTGGTTCAAACAGGCACAGCCTTTCACTACCCCTGTTCCACATTTGTGGGTGCAGAGGACAACCCAGGTGGAGATGTGTTTCCTACACCAGAGCAGTCACGGGCATCCCAGCCAGTGGGACAGGCACAGAGAAAGCTGAGGTGAAAACTTCAAAGAAGATGAAGCTTCCTGTGACTTAATAAAAACAAGCACAGGTGAGATTAGTGCAGGTCCCCAAAGATGGGTGAACACCAGAGTGTCCCCTCCACCCCACCAAGGCTTGACACTCTCAGCTCCCTGCAAGATTAGGCCCTGCAGTTAGTAAACACAGACAATAAGTCTTGGGTTTCCCCCCTCCTTCCTCTAGTGTTTTCACTGCCAAGCCCAAACTTTATGTGTAACAGATGGAGCCAGTCTGCAAACTCATAGTGCCTGCTCATCTCCCAGGCTTGACCTTTGCATGCAGAAAATGGCAGGGAATTCATATGAGCTATTTTAGCAATCTCTGGCAGCTTGATTGATTTTTAAGTGCTGAAAAACATGTTTTGCATTTAAAACAGAGTTCATTAGAATAGCTGGGGTTGCTTAGCATTGCAGTGATGTGTTTAAAAAGAAAACTAAAGAGAAACATAATAGTATAGCTGGCTTTCTGGCTGTGCCAGAGATTTGAGAAATATGAAGTTAAATAATATTTCATCACAGAGTCAACTACAGGAACTTATTTAAATTCATTTTGGAGTAGTGGCTGTGTTATTGAGCTTTTAAAGTAAAAAGAAAAATATGGGTAGCTGTTACCATGCAATATCATCAATGGGAGAAGTTCCTGTCCTGTGGTTTGTTCTCCTATTGTCCAACAGCATGAAGGGAAAGGACATGGGGAGCAATGCCTGACAATATTCTGTGTGCACATGTGTGAAGAAGAGAGGGAGGAAAAGGCACCCCCAAACCGTCTGCAGTGCACCAGGAGGTACCCCGTGCTGCAGACCCCACATATTATGGTTGCAGAAGAAAGTTCTTTGTGGAGGTGGTACATGGATGAGGCCATGCCAGAATATCTCTGTACAAGGCCAGCATCCCTAGCAGCGGTGTCTGCCTAGTGGAGAAGGTGGGGTGGAAGGTGAAATTCTCCTTTATCTCCTTCCTCTTCCCTCCTCTCAAAGAGAAGATCAAGAGGGTTGGGGTTTTTTTGTTTTTGTTTTTGTTTTTGTTTTTGTTTTTTTTTTGTTTGTTTGTTTTGGTTTTTTTGTTTTGGTTGGGGTTTTTTTGTTTTTGTTTTTTTTTTGTTGTTTTGTTTTTTGGTTTTTTTTTCTGTTTTTTCTTTTTTTTTTTGTACAACCCTTTTGTACGACCCTCCAGCTTCTTGGAATACTGGAGGAGAACATGTGAAAACAAAGCAAGGGCTGCAGAAGGCAAAGCCTGGGGAGAGTTGGACCTTTCAGTCCTTTCTAGTCCAAAAAATGTTTTAACCTGTTTTCTCAGGTGACACCTAGCTTAGGACTTTGGTTTGCATTTACAGTAGAGGGGAGCACTCACAGCTAGACCCAGAGTCAGTGGGAACCCAGGGTCAGGCTTCAAACACAGAATGGTGCAAAAACTGAAGAAGCAGCCTCTTGTGAGCACAAATGGCTCCACTGTAAATGGAGATTTTTGTGTGGCTAATCTCCCTGTGTTTCAGCTCCCCACCTGGCAAAGAAAGGAGGAAATTATCCATCAGCTTCACAGAACCTGCTTATTTCTGTGTGCATATAGAAGAGTGTGTGCCTAGCTCACTACATAAAATTTGCTATATAAAATGAAATGTTAGAAAACAGCTCTTGGGCAACACATTCTTTTCAAACAGATAGAATCCTGATTCTGACTGAGCAGTCATATTTTGACTTTTGTGCCCAATACAGCGTTTTTAATCCTGTAATCTTTCCTCTTGGCTGCAGTTGCTGATCTCCAATCTGAATCTTATAAACTGGTTTTTGGAAATGTATGCACACTAGTAAATTTTCTTTATCTCTCATAGCAATAATGCTTTCAAAAAATGCCATAGCACAGATAAGCACGTGCTGCACATGAATCTGTCCTTAGCTGACATGCGTGTTTGAAGTGTTTTCTTAGCCCCTTGGCAAGATCACTTCCAGTGTTTCCTTTGCATCTCTATGTGCTTTGCATCAGTCAAGAATTTATTGCAAAAGGTGAAATGTCCTTCCAAAAATACAAAACCACAGGTCTCCAGTCATATGCTACGGAGAAATCTGCAAGTACCATGAAGATCATGTAACTGAAGAAGTTAATTAATCGTTTGAGCTCAGTGAATGCATTTTCTGGTCAATTCTGTGGTCCTTCTCATCTGGACAGGGACATTTCTTGTGAGCTCTTCCCATCTGCTTTCTGTCACAAATGTCCAGCAGTGAGGCAGCTGCCTGCCTGAGCACCCAGCAGCAACTGGCAGCATTCTTACCTCCCTTTTTCCTCCTGCAGATCAATCCTGTCTTGTTTGTCCTGATCCTGTCTGAGCTTTACTTTCATCTTGCAGAGCAGATAGAACAAACTTGCAAGATATTTTCAACTTCAAGAAAAATCCATCAGTGCTCCTGTCCCTGTCCTGTGAGGCACTTGCAGTGTGCATTTTGTTGTGGATATCATTGTGTTTCCTGCAAACTGCTAGGATCTCTGAAGATTCTCTAACCCCTTGTAAGAAGAGATATAATAAACACCACCTGGAATTAGAAACATGCTAGTTGTGGCCCGGCTGCTACCTGTGGGGTTAACACTTTTATCTGTTGTTTCATCAGCACGAGGGACAGCCTCAGAGCAGCCCTGTTTTCTTTGGCTGCCGTGCTGTCGCAGAGCTGTGCTACTCACCAGTGTTCCCCCCTAGCCTGTTCCTCTTCTGGGTCTAATGCTTTTGTCAAATGGTTCTTCACTGCTGATATTTATGTGGGGCAAAATGTGCTTAGGAGAGGCCCACCAAGATTTATATCGTATCATCTAAAGCATATTTTTGGAAATAATGACATAATTGGCAAAGAAAACAACTCCCCTCTGCAAAAAGACAGCCTTACATGATGGCTAGCACAGTAAACAGTGGCCACTGGTGATATTTCAGCTCTTGAAAAATGACTGCTCTATTTTTGATGTATTTTGAAAGCTTGACATGTGCCTCCACTCAATCAGGAAAAATATGTTGGGGCATAACCAGTGTTTAGCTAGAAAAGGGTGTCAGTACAGCCATTAGTTGCTTGAATTATTTGCTTTTGGATATTTAAGGATTATTTCTTGATTTTGGTTTCTGAGTGTGATGCTGCTAAAAATATTAGCAGTTTTCTTGGAGTTTGCAGCATGTTGAGTTCTCAAGTGAAAGCTGAAAGTTGAAAATTACTAGGGGAAAACAGCAGTAGCTTGGGGATCTGAGCAGATTGGGGTCTGGGATTGGGCAAGCACTGATTGCAGTGGTTTTTCAGGCACTTTAATGTGAGCATTGAATGTGAGCACATGAAGTGCTGGTCAGAGAGAATGCTGTGAATTGCAGGCACCACTGCCTCTGTCTCCACCGCAGTGCTCAGCAGTGGTTACTGACTTGCTGGGCTGTTTTGTTTCCCCATGTACCGAGACCAGTGACTGTGGGTGTCAGGAGGGGATGGCTGTGCTTCAGGGCAAAGACTTCGTGCCAGCGCCTGCTTTTTTTGCGTGCGGTGATCTGGAGTAGGGGAGGTCCCTGCTGATGTGATAGCGTTGCAGTGAGCCCTTTCATCGAGCCCACCATGTGGAAACCGATGAGAATCGTGTTGCAGGGCTGTGCAATAGGATGCTTAATTCTGTGAGTACAAGAGTGTCTGTCTCCTGAGTGTTCCCAAGGAGAACAAGGGCTTGCCTGTCTTCTTACACATTTAACTATGCCTCTGACTGAATGTCCTGTGTCAGTGCACACTGCTGCCTCCGTTGCAGAGCTGATGATAAAGGCCTTCTAACTCAGACCTTGGTTTTGGTCTTTAGAAGCTGTCTCTTATTCCCTGTTGGTATTACTCAGTGTGGCAAAGTCAGTACCTCATATTTCTTCAGCAGCATTGCCACTCCTGTCTGTTTTTTAGACTTTTTGCCAGCCCTGCATTTCTACTTGTGCCATATCAGAGGCAGATGGGGCTTTGGAGGAGCTGAGCCCTGGAGTTGTTCTGCATTTCCAATGGCCTGAATGGAGGTTCATAAGCCCCTGGGTGGAATCTCCTCTCTGTAGCTCTAAGGCATTAAGAGCTGTGGTGTAAAGGCTTGTTGCTTGGTGCATATACTGCCCCTGTAAGCCCCATCTTGCTTCAGTCCTTCAGAGCAAATCCAAACCTAACCCCTTGTTCAGCTGGGATGAAGTACAAACTGAAGCCCAGGCTTTGCATGGAACATCTGCTGGTAGAATAAATACTGCAACAGCCCCCTAAAGCCACACTTTCTTAGCACCTATATGTTGAATTATGAAACACGATGAATCCTATCACATACTTCACACGTTTCCTGTTGAAAATGAAGTGGTGGAAGCAGGCTGGTATCCATCCCTGCTGGAAATGTTCATGTCAGGGTTTCATTCCAGGAAAATCATTTGGGTTGTTCTGTAAACTTCACTGAGCTGATCTGTAACCTTTTGTCCAGCTGTGCCAGGGACATGTAACGCAGCTGGGGGAAGGCTTGATCCCCTCCCTGCACTTCAGAGCGCTCTCCAGGTCAGGTATGATCCAGGAATGCAGTTGTAATCCTCGTTTGGTTAGAGAAGATCATTTAGCTTGCTGTGTGACACTGTAAATACTTCTCCTTTCACAAGAGAGAGATTATGGCCATGTGGTTTTCCTTTCAGATTTGGGCCTTGGTTTCCATTTACAAGGGGTTCTTGTAAACAGAGTCTTTCTGCTTCATTTTTGCTGAAAAGCTTCTTGTCATAACACTCAGGGGGCTGCTTTATCTTGCTTTCAAGCCGGCCCAGGTAGCTGGGTAGGCTGAGAGTAAGCTGCTCTTCCTCAGCATTCCCACTTGCAGCAAGAGCTTCAAAGGTTAGGACCAAAGGAAATGACCTCAAGTTATACCACGGGAGGATTAGTTTGGATATTAGGAAAAATTTCTTCAACAAAAGGGTTGCCAAGCACTGGAACACACTGCCTAAGGAAGTGGTGGAGTCATCATCCCTGTAGTTGTTTAAAGGATGTGGATTGGCACTCAGGGACATGGTTTGGTGGTGGTTTTGGCAGTGCTGGGTTAATGGTTGACTCAATCTTTAGAGGGTGGTTTTGTGTGAGCTTAGATAAAATGCTGGCAGGTGACAGCACAAAAGCAGCACAAGGCAGGATTGATGTTGTGCCTACCAACCGTCTGCAGCTGGCAGCATCTCTGTGCCTGTCTGTGACAGTGGGGACAGGCAGGCTTCTACCTGTGGTGCTTACCTAGAGCCCTTCTTCGTGGATTTGTCTGGGTCCTGTGTGAACCTTCCTAATCCTCTAGCCTCCAACTCACCCCAAATATTGCAGCTTAGCGTTGCATGAAAAAGCACTTGTTATCTGGTTTATTTAATTCTGTTGCCTCATCATTTCCTTGGGTTATCTTTGGACTTTATGAAGTGAGACATGGAAGAGCAGAGTTCCTTATCTGCCTGCTCCCTACCATTCTGCAGTTTCAGCCCATTGTTCCACCTCCCTTTTACCATCTTTTTTTTTTTTAAGACACTGAAAACTTCTTGCCTTATTTACAAACATTTGTTTGCAGTACTGTTCCATACTTTTGAATATTCCTGTCCTTTTTCTCCAGACGTTTGAAGATCTGTCCCCCACTCCAGGATCTGTGTGTATGAGTGTCCTCTGGTGAGCTCCTTAGGAGCTGGGGATGCAATTCACTTTATGTTTCCAGTTGCCTTCTGGTGTTTTGTCCCAGACCTGTAGATCCTAGGAGCACCTTTCACCTGCCTGCAAGCTGGTGGGTTAGAAACCATCAACCCCATAGTCTGTTTAGGGGCTGCAGTGGAGGAAGGGCTGCTGGAGTCTGGGTTTCCTGGGTGATGCCCTGTACAGGACAAGAGGTGAGGAAGGGGTACCCAGGATTAGCCCATCTCTTTGCGTATCCCCATGCAATGGCTCTCTGTGCTGGCTGGGAGAAAACCACTGGCTCCAAATGCCTTGGTGGCAGGGGAAGCGGATCCCTGCAAAGAGGGAACAGCTCTGTGGTGTCACCCCAGCCACAGGGCTGCCTCATTGCTGTCCTGCTTTCATAAGGCAGTGCCAAGCCTTTCTAGGTACTTCAGCAATGCTGAAGCAAAGAAAGTAGGTTATTGCCTTTTGAGGCCCTCGTATGGTCTTGCAGCAGGGAGCTGCTGAATTTCCCTGCAGATCAAAACCTGCCTTTTCAACTCATCCTGCATATGTTATCTGACTTTCAGTGCAGCATGAAACTCAAATGTTGCCCTTTTTTTTAATAATATTTCCCCCAAGCCAGACGTTCTTTGCTTTCCTTTCTGCCTGCTGGCCTTCAGGGACAAATCCAGGTAGGCTGAAGTGGCGAAAGGAGACAGGACCATGCAGCACGTACTCATCATGGTGCAATTGCAAAGCTCTCCCTGCACGTCCAGAACACATTGGCTCACTGTGGATGGGGTGGAATTCTGGCCATGTTTCCTCATCAGTGTGAATAGCCCAGATTTTTGTACGCCCTGCTGCATCCAGGACAGGCAGGTCTCCAGGGCACCGTGTATACAGCGCAGTCCAGCACCACAGTGATGGTTTTGTTTTTAACCACACTGATGATCCCATTGTGTTATGCAAGTGTTTTGGCCATCTCTATGTGCTTTCATGTGAAATGGTACCATTCTCTTGGCTTCCTGCTCTGAACTAGACATGCCTACTTCAAAATGTTTGCTGAGTGAGAAGTCGTTAGCATTTCCAGAGATGATCCTCAGTGCATTGCTGGCTGATGCATTTGTTCTCTCCTCTTGTGTTTCTAAGTAGCAAAGAATGTATAAGTAAATAATGATTTTGGGGGGAGAAATTGGTAATGGAAAAAATAACTTGAACAAGATTTGATAAAAATGCACTGTTTTGGTTCAAACTCATCGGTTTACAAGCATTTCCTTCAGGGCAGTGGGAATTGGAAGTCTGTCTTTGCAGATCTTTGAAATCTTAGACATTTCAAAAGTGAGACAATCTCTGTGTCTGTTAGAAAAACATCAGACAGCAACTAAGTTGTATTTTATCAAACAACTCTTCTAGGTAGTACAACCTACAGAACAAAATCCAGCCCCCAGCTTACACATCAACCACAGCACGAGTATAATTTCTTTTAACCTACCATGGCATTGAGTAGGGTAATACATTTTTAACTTGTTGATTTTGAACCCATACAGGGATTACTGTGATCTCTTAATAAGCCATGTTGACTAGAGGAGATTAACCCCAATTATTAGAAGTTGAGCTAAATCTCTGGTGAAGGCAACATGATGAACCAAAAATCTGTGCTGCTGGCAAAGTGGCTAACTCCCTAACTGGCTAAATGCTTCATCTTGCTGGATTTAAACAGGCCTGCTCTGAACAGGGGTGCTTATCAGTGCTGTTTTCCCCTCCCTGGTTGAATGATGGACTACAGCCAGGTCCAGGATCCCAGTGTGCTGGGATGAGGAGGATGAGCTGGGCAGCTCTGGGTGTGAGCCCCCAGCCCTAGCATCTGCACAAGCTGCTGTCTTGATCCAGAGTCCTTGGTCCATGCAGATGAGGATGCTGTGAGCATCACTGGGTGCTCCTGCCTGAGCTCTGAGCTTGCTCAGCCCAGCCCTGCCATCATCACAGGGATGAGACTGAACCAGGGACAAACAGGTTCAAAAACTGAACTGAACTGAAAAGAGAAACGCTTAACAATGCAAACTGGGCTTCCTGCAAAACCCTTGTACTTGGGGGTCTGGAGTTTCCTTTTTGCATTTGTGGAGCAGGCAATCAAGTCTGATCTGCAAACACCACTTCTTGGTGAGGAACTGGATCACTTTGGCCCTAGGTCCGTCTTATATTTTTCTGAGAATCTATCAGTTGTTTCCTGAAACAGCACTTTAGTTAGGTTTCCCCCCTGCCCTCCAGTGCACAGTTTGTCATCCCAATAAAAAAGAGGAAATTCCCCAGCTCAAAGTCCCAGTGTCCTTGAGGCCAGGGGAAGAGTCATCAGGCTTGCTGTAGCTCTTCAGCCTGGAGGATGCACTCGCAGATCCACTGGGTCCAGCGTGGCACTTCCAGTCATGCTTAGTTGCTAATTAGCTCCTCCAGCCCTTTCTCTGGGAATCACGATAATGAACATAAAGAACTGTTTATTCTAAATGAGACTTCCCAAGGGTAACAGCCTCCTCAGTGGCTGTTAGAAATGGAAGGCAAGCCTGAGGAAACACCAGGGTGCTGTAGCTTTTGGCAGCAGTTGATAAACATTTCTTTGTGGATGGAGCAGAGCGTGTAATTTACTGCCCAGCTCTAATAGGAGCAGATTTGACCATTTTGCTGTTCTTTTCCATTGCTGTCAAAACCCAACAACTAAATCACAGTGAGAAACTTTGCAGCTGATGTTTTTGTAGGTAGCAGAATAAAACTTACTGGACTTTCTGTGGAAAATTAATTCATCAGTTTTATAAGATGTTATATGTTCTCTTAACTGCTTTATCACTCATGGAGGGGCAGACCAGTCGTGCCCCTCCTTCCGTAGAGGACAGTTTGGGTGGAATCAGGCAGCACCTAAACAGTTGTGTAGCTTCCAAGGCCAGGAGGCTTCTGCCGAACTCCATGCTGGTTTTGCATTGCACAGGTGAAAAAAAGGGGATGATCTAAAGCCACTGAGCTTGCTCCTCAAGCAAAATCATCAGCTTTTTTTTTTTTTTTTTTTCAATTCCCCGCAGGATTTACTCAAACTCCTACCTTGGCAGGAACTGATCAGAATAGCTACTTTACTGTGATTGTGAAGATATCAATAAAAGCGCAATAAAAGCCCTGTTGTCCCTGTTTTGTCCCCAGAGCCATAGAACAAAGGAACATATCAACACAGAGCAATGCCTGTGCAGCGTGATGGATTCAGGCAGCTGTCCCACTTCCAGGCCCACACGAGCACACTCAAAACTGGCTTGGGCACGTTTGAGCACTACTGCACCACACTGTGCGTGAACAGTGAATTGAGTTAATAAAAAGGTCAGAGATTTGAGCTGGGTGCCAGGGATGCCAGTACCCGTGTCAGCAGGTAGTGAACAGCATGGGCAGTGCTTGAGGCTTCCTGGCACAAGCTTTTGGAGAAGAATCAGGCCAGTCTGTCTGTGCCTGGTGGTGGGTCACCCTCAGCTGGTTCCTCAAGGGGGTTAATTCATGAACCCTGACATAGCTATATGCACTCCACACAGGGCTAAAAGAAATCCAGACATAAAGACTGGAGTGCCCATTCCCATGATTTTTCACCCCAGCCTGTGGTTTATGGTTGTCGCCTCTTAGACATCCACCAGCACTCCTGGGTGGTGCAGAGTCACTGGGCTGGCACTGAGCTGCTGTGGCAGCCTGTGGTGTCTCACTGTGGTGCTCTGACCCCATCTTCTGTAGGACTGCATCATTAAAACATTCTGGCAGATGAAGCAGTTAAGTTGGATATTATCATGATCTGTGATGGCTTCAAGGACCACTGAAAGGGAAATTGGTGTGCTGGGAATGGTGTTCGAATAAAGTCGTCAATGCCCATGACAGTGACCTCGTGATCATGCAAAGGGTTTTGGCACTCACAAATTGGGGAAAGCCAGTGTTAACCACATGGCAGCACCATTTTCACTGGACTTCTGTGGTTCTCTGTTCTGATTCAGCATTTAATTGCATGATTATAGTCTGGAGTTTCTTTCAAGTTCCATTTCTGGAAGGGTTTCCTGAGTGGTCCAAACACAATGATGTTTTAGATTGCACTCTCCCTGGCTTATGAAACAGCTCTGATCCACAGGGAGAGTCAGAGGAGCTGCACAACTGAGGGGGTGGCTGCCCTTGTCTCGAGCTCTGCAAAGAGAGTTCCCTCAGAGCTCCCTCAAGGCTGACCCCTCTCTGGAGGAGCTCTGGGTTCACAGTGCTTGGCTGTCAAACCACAGGCACACGCCCAGCCTCCCACACGGGGTGGTGCATGGGGGTGCTCAGGTTCGAGGAGGTGCCTCTGTGGGATCTCCGCATTCCAGAAGGGCTGTGGCTGGAGACTGTCAGCAGAGTGAGCTGACCTCCTCCTCTTGGTTTTGGTGTGAATCTCATCATTTAATGGCCTTTGACCACCTCCCATAGGAGTGAAGCTCTGAAAGAGTTTTAAGAAGTTGGATAGCTCTGCTGAAAATTTTGGCATTAAAGCCCAGGTTTCCTCTTTACATGTCTCAAGGCACTAGGGTTAGGACTTTCGCCGTGCCACTGCCAGGCTGAGATGCTCTCCAGAAACATCTGTCCCTCCCTGAGGAAGACATCTGTTCTTAGCCACATCTGTCTCTGTGCACACTGACATGGAGATTTTGATATGAAATTCAACTTATTCACAGAAAAATGTGTATGGTTATAATATGGGATACGATAGAATTGATTTTCCTGCACCCACAGTGTGCTAATGTGGAGAACTCTCTCCTGGTCCTTGGACCCTGTCATAGCTGAAAATATATTAGGTCAGGAATTATTGTTCTGGTCAGGGTTTGCATAAGGATTTGGGCTTGTGGTCCATGACAGGCACACTTGGATGTCAATCTAGTGTAAGCACCAAGACTTTTCTTCTGTGAAAGCTAAAGAGTGGTGTTTATTTGGTAGCAAAACTAAGGAATTAGAATCATAGAATTATCAAAGTGGGAAGAAAAAGAAATCTAAGTAAGGAACTATCAATTTTCCTTATGTTGACCTTGGTTTCTATTTGCAGCATTCATACCCTAGTGGTTAACATCATGGAAATAAAACATATTATTACTACTACCAGTTCTAATTAAGAGTGTGGAAAGGTCCAGAAATCCAAGACAAAGCAAAATATGTAACACAACATGTTTCTAAATGAATATGTACTTTTTATTTCAAGTGGGGGGTTTTGTGCCAGCAAACACCACACGAGTTCTCAGTAGAAGCTTCAAGCTCTGTGTGCAAACAGGAGAGTGTGAGCACCAGTAAACTGGGTTTTGCTGGATCCTGAAAAGACTTGACAGAAATCTGGACTTGGGGTTACCTAATGTCCTGGCATTGACTTGTTTCTCGATGTCATGGACTGCTTCAGGATTTCCATGTTACTGAAGGCTGCACATTTTTCTTCTTCTTGCAACAGAATCTGAAACTTCATCTATAATGAAGTACTCTGCTTAATATCCTGCCTTACCTTTCACTTGATTTTTATTGTTGCACTTTAGGAGATTCATCCATGGAACTGTCTATGTGGGCCATAATAAAAAGCTCAAGTCAAATTTATTCTGAGTTATTATCTGCAGTTGTGACAGATAATAGATACTAGATTTCTGTTAGTATTGTGATTCATTTAAATAAAAACCATGTGTCTGAAGTCAACGCCTTGGAGATAAGTCAGACATCTGGCAGAGATTCCACATTTGGGAATGTAAATGATGCAGATGGTGAGATTGTAATACTCACTGTGCCCATCAGGTTGTAACGTTGATGAACAAGCACTTCATTAGTAGAAAAGGTGGGAAAAAAGTCCAAACTGAGATGAAATTTCTTGAGGAATGCACATGCTATTGATTTCAGTTTGATGCTTGCCCTCATGGGTTTGGGGAAGTCTGCTTTACACCACATGCCAAATCTTTCAAATATATTAAGAGTGCGCCAGTTATATTGTAGTGCTTTAGAACAACTTTGCAGAATCAGATTGATATCTCAGCCTGTAAAAATGTTGAGTTTTCTTCCTTGGAGTGCCTCGGAAATAAAAACCAACTTGTGAACAGAGTAGGAAAGGAAACAACTAGTTAGTTTTATTCTGCATAAAAACTGCCTCTACAAAAGTAGTCTAGTGTGAACAGTGCACTCGAAGACAATGCACAGGTATGAAATGTAGATAAATTGGTGATAATGTAGAAGCAGTATAAAGTGACACAAAATGTACAAGACGCAAATTTCCGAGAGGAACAGAAACAGAAAATGGATGTTCTGAGGTGTGAATCTTGCAATTCTCATCTTGATTTAGCCTCAGGTCTAAATTTACCATTGTCTCTACAGGCTAGCATAGACAGATACCTTGGGTATACAGTGTGTTTACCTCCAAGATCGCTTTTTGGACACAACATGCGCTTTCCAGGAAAAACTAAAATTAACTCATGGAGAGCCAAAGTGACTGTCACCCACAGTCACAGCAGTCATGATAAGCCAGTCAGAAAAAAATACTGCCAAGGTAGGAACTGCTTCTTATCTTCTACCCTTCCTTAGAAGTCACTGTGTATTTACTAATTTAACATCAGCTTGAAAATTTCTGAAAATTTAGTAATGACACAGCATGAAACGTATTAGAGGAGGATAAGTTAATAGCAAGAAACTACCCAAAGTTTCCCCAGTGGCTTGTTTTAGATGAAGGTGATGACGCTTGCCTATGGCCATGGTCATGGTTTGTCCTGGGCCTCCTCTCAGCCATGACTGCCGTGACGTGAAAAAGATGTTTAAATACTCTATACAGAATAAAGCATCAGCAGAAATGAAGGCCCATATTGTAGCAGTTGTTTAACCTTTGTTTAAACAACACCAAATTTGTCAGGTTTATGGTGGCATTCCAGTGAGGGCTGTGCAAGTGGGTTCAGGTCCTTCCACAAGGACCATCCTTTCACATATTTCCTAGGTATGAACAGGCATTACAGTAGCAATATATTTATGCTGTAATACCTTAAATATGCTAATAATAAAGGGAGAACCAGAAACATAGAGCTGAGCATTGTCAAGAAACAGCAGCCTGACCCAAAATTAACCAACAAAGAAGTGATATTGTGAGAGAAATACCAAAAGCCCATGGCAGAGTGATGGGGAGAGACGGGTTCCCACAGGCAAACAAGAACATGACCAGCAACAAGCACGTCTTAAAACTGACACCCAGCAGGATGTTTGCCCTCATTGCGGGTCACGGAAATAAGGCAGACTAAGCAAAGTCCCATCACTAGAAGAAAACAAACGTTAACAAGTGAGTTGAAAGGACCCTGCAGTCACAGACAAAACCACTGAATGTCACAACTGGGCTGGTGCACAGGGCAGTTTTCCAGGATGATCTGCATGGAGGGGAAACCTGATGAAATGGTTTCAGGACCTACTCAATCTTCCTGGGTAAATTGTGCAATAATCATGGCTCTGTTCTCTCTCTGGTCACAGGTCTTTTTGCCTCTGAGCCCAAATGCTGAGCCCATTTTGATGCTTCAAACACCAGAGTCACTCCAGTGCTTGCAGCTCTAAATTCCTGCCTGGAACTGGAACAGCTAGACCAGCTCCAGCAGAGTCATCCCCTGTTGGTTTTAGGAAAGGGGGTAGTAATACGAATTTGGTATATGTCTGCAGACACTAGTAACTGAAAACAGCCCCATTTTAATGTGAGGTGTAATTAACACAAGGGTAATTGCACAATACTGCAGGCCAACTGGTTTCTTTCAGAAGTCATCATGCTTCAGGCTCCCCATACCTTCCTCACAGGTCACCCTCACCAGCTCAGGACCACATCTTCACTAGCCACCTGAGGATGGGAGGGTCCAGGTTTGGGTTTGTGACCTTTCCTTTCAGTTCCCTTGTGCATTCCAAAAGTTTTTACCTTCAGGTCTCCGTCTCAGCAGCAAGGGTTTGCCCCACAGCAGGTCCATTTCGCCTTTGGCTCATTTCTGCCTCTTTGCTCTCAGTGTTTCATAGCTGTCCAAAGCAAAGTGCTTCCTTGTCCTGCCTCAGGCTGCCCAGGTGCCATGCCTGCTAGCAGACCTCATCCCTATTTTTTGGGGCAGTGGGTTAGGGATGACTGGGGGCAAGGAGAGTCTTTCTTTCAAGTGGAATATGGCTGCAAATATCAAGTATACAGAGTGAAATGGGTGTGAGTTGTCTCAATAACATTTCAGCATCTCATAAAAGTCTTGTGTTCAACCTCAGTAGGTTATTCAGAGCTAAAACCATATTCCAGCAGCAGGGTGAGAAAGAAGAGCTGCAGCCAATGACACTTCTGTTAAATTAGGCAATAAAAATTGGGAGTGGGGCTGTGGTTTGTTCAGTTAGGACGTGGTGTGGTCCCTCCTGCAATTAGTACAATTAGTACTTGGCGAGCTAACTCCAATTTCTGGCTCTGGCTGGATTGAAAGCTGAGCCCTGTGTAGGACACAGTGTAGTGGGGAAATGGGGGGAAGTTTCCGAAGGGAGCTTTTCTTTTTATTTTTAAAACTGTCATCGTGCCACCCATTTGCTTATAAATTAAAGAGTGGGATGTACTGGCTTTGAGAGGGCACTGCATTCCATGCCAAAATCACTGCAACCCATGCTTTGGCTGGATGGCATTTCTGCTCCTGACACTTTGAACAGAGGAACAGAGTACCACATCAAAAAGTTGCAGTGAACTTCCCCCTGTCTGCTGACTGCAGCACAAGCAGAGTAGTCTCAGCTACCCAGGCAGCTCCGACTGCCACATCCCAGATACCAGATCTGCCAGTGGCACCATATAAACAACTGCTCCTTCCAGTAATGCTTCCCTACTTAGCAAATTGTTTAAGGATTCACTCCATCCACCCCATCCTGCAACAAATAACCTGCAGATGTGTGGCTCTAAAAATAAACCTTGGCACTGGGGCCGTAGTACAGCATCACTACATAATTCAACAAACTTCCATACTGTGTTGTCTTAGAAATTAATCTTTTCTGTATGCTGGAAGTGGTTCATGGAGACAGATTCTGTCCTAACAAAGACTACTCTGCATAGAGACTATTTTGCTATCATCTCTCTTGACAGTAAACATGGGTCTGACTTGTGAACATGTTATGTGAAGAATTATTTCTTTCCTTGTCCAATTCATTAAGTCTGTATACTTAATAAGCAGTTCCAGCATTTATAAGGTCTTCTCTGGGAACAATAAAACAGAGGGGAAAAAAGAGAGAAACATCTGGATCAGTGAAACACTCTTGAAATACTATCTTTTTAGTGTCTTTATAGATATTTCCAAGGGCTTACGCTAAGAACTTAATTCCATTGCTGCTATTGATGTTGAAATTATAATAAAAAAACAATTTTAAGTTCTTGTTGCTTAGATAGTGACCATAACTGGCCAACTCTTCTGTTTGAAAACACTTTAATGAAAAAATAGCATTTTTTGTATTTCATTCAAGTTTCGCTACTTTTTTTTTTAAGTTTTTCTCCTTTTAAACTTCTACTGTGGAAATTGAACGGGAAGAGGAAATAGGGGACCAAAGCTGCCATTCTACTGCAATTTAGCAGATCACCTTTTTTTTTCCCCTCCTTTTTTTCTTCAGTCTTTTGTTTGTATCTATTTTCTATGATGTTTTTAAAGAATATCGGCTAGTGTTACTTCTTGCTTTGGTTGTGTACAGTTTCGTACACTCACCAATAAACTGGAGCTGAGATGATCAGGGGCTGGAGCACATTGTATTCAAGGGCAGCCCAAGGGATCTGTGTTTGCTCAGTCTGGAGAAGAGGGAGCTAAGGGGGAAATTTAATTGCAGTCTCCCACAAACTAATGGGGAGTCACAGGGAAGACATGGTGGGATGTAGAGAAGATGAAGCCAGACCTTCATCAGAGGTGCATTGCAAAATGTCGTGAGACAAGAGCCGCAGGTTGCAGCAGGGACTGTTTAAGCAGCTATGAAGGGGGAAATGGGCAGTGAAGTGGTTAAGCACAAGGAAGAGGGTCCAGGAGAAGTGAGACAACCTCCATCCCCGAAGACATTCAACACTCATCTGGGCAAGTCTCTGAGCAATTCTCTGCTGTCAGGTGCACTTGGATCACAAGCTTTCCAAAGGTCCCTTGCAACTCAAATTATGCTGTGAATCTATTTTTCTAAAATTATGGGGTTTTGTTTCTCTTGCTTGGCTGAAACCTTGCCTTGAAAAATCCCCTCAGCTGTGCTGAAGCAGGGTCATGCCCCAGTGACTCTAAGCCAGTTCTGGAAGAATAAAGATCCTCAGGCATAAGCAGCTGTTAAGCACCCTTATGGGATTCATAATGTATGAAATTAGACTGCTATGCCTTTTGCACAATGTGTGCTCTGAAAAGAGGAACCATCGCATACCCCTTGTCTATAGATGGTGTAGAGAGTGACCATTGTGATTTTCGTGTTGTCCCGGTAATCGGGGACAATCCACACAAACCTCCATGCCCTGTGTTCCTTTTGTCCTTTCATCATGAGCTTTCCACAGACAGGCAGAGTATCCAAACACAGACATTGTCCTCATGCTGTCAGTTTCCAGCCAAGTGCTGGAATCTGCACATCATGGGTAGCCACTGTGGAGAGTCAGGTGCTCAAAGATGCATCTTTCTTCAAGCATTTTTCCATTCTGTATGACTTCCTTGAAAGCTGAAAGCTTTGTGTTTGGCTCTCCCCACTTCTAGACTATTTAAGTTAGAAGTGTTAGCCTGGCTGGATTTATTTACTTACCTTTTTCCTGGAGTGCAATTTCAAAAACCATTCAAAAACAAATAGAAAGATCATTTAAATATCTGAATTAAATATCTGGGTCTGTGTCTAGAGTGTAGGTGAATGGTTTTAAGGTATGGATGGATGTTGTGCTCGTGGGGGGAGTACAGGAGCAGTGGTATGTGTCAAATCCCAAATCCATCAAAACCAGGAAGAGTTTTGCAACCATTTCTAATGACAAATGTCAGCAAGACTTGATTAAGTTTACATTGGAGTGATTATCTGGAACTATACTTCCAAGTAGTCCACTTGTAGCACATCCTCAGAGCTGAGCATGTCCTCACCCACCATCCTGAGTCTTGGTCTGAGCCTGTTCCCAATCCGACACATGTTTCTGGCAAAGCTGCCAGGGATTGCACCAGAACCAGGATCAGGCCCTTTAATATCAGCACAGCAGTGAGCAAACATAGATGGAGTGACTAGCTTGTTTCTGAAGGTTAATTAGGATTTATGTCCTGTTTGGAGATCCAGCTTTCAAGATCTGACTTCCTGGCGCAGTTAGTCTGATGTGTTTTTCTGTGCATGCATGTGTAAAAGGCGCTTGCCTCGTGTTGTTTATCGAAAGGAGTTTATTAGACATTGCTTATGCAGCATATTTGTGATCTTGTTGATGAAAGATGCTATATAAACAGGGTTGCATTGGACTGGATTCAGTAAGTCTGAGAGCTTGCCAGCAATTTATTGCTGTTTGACTCCAGTGACCAAGCACCAGCACAGCAGCCAGCTCATGAGTGCAGCTCCTTGCAGCACTGCTCTGGCTCTGCCTTCCCTCCTGAAATGGAATTTATTACTCTCTATCTCACATGGATATTTGGTAGGGAATTGGATCTACAAAATGAAGAGTCATGGAAGTTTAGAAAAATCCAAGAGACAGGACAGATGTGCTGTGATTAGTCCTGTACTCTGGCTCACCTTGGGTTAGATAAATAATTGAATGTGTGCCATCAGCAAAACATACTTACAGACTTGGAAGGAAATCTGGCTTGCAGTCCTCTAATTGGAAGTCAGAGGTGGTGGAAAAAAAGACTTTTGCTCAAATCTCGTACTTTAAATCTCAAAGCAGTGAGTTATTTTAAAACACAGGCTTAATCTTGGATCATCTAAATTGAGATTTAGAAGGCTATTTGTTTGTAGAAATAACAATATATTTATGAGGATGCATTATACCTTGCCAGTTCATTAGACCTTTTATTAAATGCAAACACTGCTATCATTGTATAAAATTCCTTTTCTTCTTCCCCTCAGATTTCATATCTGTCAAACATTGACTTGATTCTGCAGAATCCATAGCAACTTCACCTGCAAAACTAAACAAAATCATTTTCTTGGTACAATGCCAGAAAGTAAAAGAAATTGGTAAGAAAAGAGAGCAAGACAAACCTGACAGCATGTATATAAAGCTGAGACTAAGCAGATGAAAACAGTCAAAAGCCTTTTATTTAATTATTCTTCTATTTTTGACATGTTGTCTAGTGATAAACCACATGAGCATTCCCTCGTGTAAAGAAAAAAACAACAATGAAATAAAAATACAAGAAAGAGAGGAAGAAAGTACAGTCCAGCACTGGAGGAATCTCATGTGTGACTTCGAGGATGATATTTACATGCATGTAAAATATCCAACAAATGGCTTTTCCAGTGGCAACTGAGGTCATTACCTTTTTGAAGTTGTGTAACATTTTCCTACTGAGAGTTTCCTTCTTTGCTTAGGGGACATTCACAGGCAGACCTTTATTTAGTCATTTTTGGACATTGGTATGCTAAGTGAGACTCAGGCCCCGATGGTTACCAGTGCCGACAGTTGGTCTGTGCTAGAGAAAAAGGTGCTGATCAGCCTGTGGCTGGTCAATGTGTTTGCAGCCCTGAGGCTCTGGGTGGGCCTGGGACTGATGAGGGACAACCTTGGTTCTGGCCCTGTTGCACAGGGTCATGGCTTTCCCGAAAATGTGGGACCTTCGTCTGTGTGGCTCATGTGGAAATCTCAACGGGATCTTTTTGTTTCACTACACATTGAAAGGGAGGATCACAGGAAATGTTTCCAAAGGTCTATTCTTCTGCCCAGAAGAGAGACAGAAAGCTGAGGTTTAGTTGCCACTTCTTTCTGCAGTGAGCAGAAGCTCATGAGAATTTTTTTCTGGTGTGGCTGCCTGCAGGATTTTCACACCAGCTCCTTTCTCTGCATCTCAAAGCCCTAAAAAAGTCCAAAAGAGATGGTCTCCTGGGAGTGCTGATCTGCTGACACAGGGACATGTGTTGGGGGAATGGTCTGCCTGCCCAGACGTTGTTTGAAACTTCTACTGAACACCACACCACATCTCATTTACTTAAGCAAAACCACAAACCCCATCATGGAGAGGTGTCCTGCACTGTGCCTGTGGAGAACAGAGGCCTGGGGTGTTCTACAAAAACAACAGATTTTTTGTTTGGGGGCTAAATTTGCCAGACCTGTGACGTTTTGCTTTTTGTGCATCTCTCGGTTTCATGCAGGTCAGCACCTCGAAGCCCCACTGATACCCGTGTGGGTATCAAGGGGCTTCTTCCACCCCTCAAAGTATTTTTATTCTCTATTATAGAGGAATGAGCTTCACGCATTCACAAATATTGCGCTCTGCAGGGGATCCTAACCATCATATTGGTTTGGAAGGTCTCTTCTGAGAAGAAAGAGCCACAGTTTATGCTCCACCACAATAAGAATCCCTTTGACCATAAAAAGATGACATGAAACAGCTCTTCGAAGGAGGGGAGGACTTAACAGTGAGGAACAGCCAAGGAGCGTGTCTGAAAGCTTTCAAGAGCATCCATCAGGGTCTCCCAGGGTAAGCACTGGCACAGTTCCTGAGAGTCAAGAGAGGTATGTGGCTTTTGCCAGGGGAGGATCTGGTCCTGGCTTGCGTTCACACAAGAGGAGTCCAGAAACTGTGAATCTTATCAAAACCTTCCCATTAGCAATGACTGGAATGTGACTTCATTTCTGGTATCTGTCTTAATAGCCCAAGCTGAGCGAAAAAGCAGATAGCAGGGCTTTTTTGCTTTTTTGGTTTTTTTTCCTCTTTTTTTTCCCCTCCTAAGAGAAAAAAACCATTATATATGGGCAAAATTATTTGACTTCAGTAGCTAACAAAAAACAAGGCTTAGATTCCGGCAATGCTTTAGCCACTGAAAATCTGGCTTCCACAAAAATCAGCTCGTAGGTTGCAGTGATTTGCTCTCAGAAGTCTGAGTTCTACAGGGCTGTTCAGGCAAATCCTGCTCTGATCAGTGAGTTAAGAGAAAAGAAGCACACAGGTACACACAGCAGTCATAGGCGCTGCAGCATTGGAAGACTCGCTCTCAGCTGGGACGGTGACTGGAAGGGTTTAGGCTGGCCTTGGACCTTGCATTGCACCCGATGTGAACATAAATTATCTCTTTACAAAACTGTGAAAAAGGACTAAGTCTGGAAATCGTGGCAAAGTGTATGCTGAGCAAGTGTCTGCAGGGAGGCCATCCCCTCTTACTCAAGATTTCGGTATGCGTTCCACGGAAAGGCAAACAAAAATAAAGAGCATTGCTTCAGTTTTACACCATGTTGACATAAATCTCTCCGTGTGAATTACGGCGAAACTGTGCACAGCTACTGAACTGTTGCACTTGTGCTGCAGATGGGTTTTGTCTGTACGTGGTTTGGCAGACAAACCTGTCCCTCACTTGGATTTTTTATAGGAGAAAAGTAAGTTTGGGTGTTGTTTTTGTTAGGTTTGTTTTTTAGTGTACCTTGTTGGCTTGCATTTTTAGCTGTCTAATTATTTTTTGTGCTTTCATTTCTGTATTTTATATCTGCGTTTTTGCTACACTGTGTATTTCTCAAGGCCAGTGTGATCAAAAAAGAAACACTAGGCAGGCACAGTAAGGAGAGGGGTCTAACAAAGACCCTTTTGTGCAATTAAAAACACGGTGCCATGGCCTTTGCTAACTCAGGTCTTCAGAACACAGCACAAGTTCTTCTGAATTCAAGTTAAGATCTAGGCTGGAGAAGTCTGATATTAAAAATAAAAGTTCTCCTCTTTCCCAGTAGGAAATTGGGTTTTTTATTAAAGACATTTCTTGAGTGTATTATCATTGCTTTCTACTAGCACCAACTTGGAAGAACACTGCTGATATATTTAAATCTGTATAAAATCTTAAGCATCTCTTTTCCCCCCTAAACTGCAGCTGCTCTGACTGACGTTCATTCAAGTTAGAAAGAGCATTTCGGAGAGGAGGCATTTGACCTGCCTGACCACCTATGGAGTAGCTGCATCTTCCAGTGGTGCGACCTCAGGCCTTAGCTGAGCTCTAGAAACTGTCCATGTGTGCTCTCCTAGCCCCAGTGAATGGGAGGTAAAGTACTTCTGGTTGAACTACCTCTGTCTGGGAGGAGTCAGCCTGGAGGCTGATTGCCTGTCAGCATTGTAGGGATACAGTTAAGGGCTATATTTTATCCTAAGAACTCACTTTTGGGCTCAGCATTGAGATTTCTGTGTCTACTTTGCTCCTAAGAGGCAAATATTTCTTAGAGCAGACTCTTTTCTTTCTACTTTTGACATATTGCAAAAGCTTCGTTAACATGTTATGTTTAGTCTGAAACCTGAATAAAACTTTCTTTTTCTTCTTCCCTTTGCATGTCCCCTCTGCCTTCCCTTTTATCAATCACTAAAAGTTCATCAGTATCTATTTCAACATGACTCATGGCAGGGTTTTAGAGCTGCCTCTCCAAAACCTCAGTAAATGCACCAAGCAGCTGCTGTTACAGCCCAAATCACTGCCATGTTACTGCAGACAGATGCAGGTTAATTATAATTTTGAATGTTTATCCTGTTATTGTTTGCATTTCTGAAGATTTTCAGCAGCTGTAGGACCCTGAGTGACTCCTTCCCCTCTCACACACTGTATTTATTTTCTGGGTTCAGCATGCCCTGGTCGATGTCTCTGGCATTGCTGCGGTGTCCCATGCAGAGCAGGAGGTGGGCTGGGGTGACGGCAGCTCTGCACCAGGTGGAAGCAATTACAGAAAAAAACCATGGTCCTTGCTGGATGAGTTACTGCTGATAGCTGCCAGATAAGCTAACTTAATAAAGCAGTGGCTTAATTAAGCCACATTCCTCCCATCTTGCCTCTCATCCAGCCTGACTGAGGCAAATGCTATCAAGCAGCTACTGCTTTGCAGGCTGGGGCAGGGGTGCTGTGCTGGTGCACCCCTGTGTGTTGGGCATTCTGAGAGACCAGCAGGTTATGGGACACAGGGGAGCTCCTGGAAAGCTCAGCTCCTCTCTCAATTTGCAAAGTAATCGGCCACAAAAGCCTGAAAAAAGAGGCAGATCTGCCACTTGCCTAGTCATGGATATATTTATTGGCATCAAAAGTTAGACCCTAAATCCCATCTTCTGGCTTTAGTGATTCAGGAGCATCTGGACCTCCAGAGCAGAGGGGAGGTGCTCACTATCTCCCTGCTTCTCCAGCAACTACCTGCCAGGAAAAAAAAGGGTGACTTGGTTTTGGGGGTATCCCTATCACTATGGAATTTCTTACAGGTAGCACAAAAGCTGGATGTTTCAGTGATCAAAATCATGGTGTCCAAAATCCTCTGCCAGTTTGGGCTTGTGCCTATTCCTGAGTAAAGATTGCATGAGGATCAAAAGCTGACAGGTTTTTAATTGCTGAAATATCCCATTAAAAGGTGTATCAGCTAAAAATCTGCCAGAAGCTTTTTCTTTTCTAAGCCAGATTTAAAGTTAATGAATCAACTTAATTTCCCCAGAGATCCAGGTGTTAGTAGTGGAGATTCTTACACAACCAAGTGTTTGTGTTTCATGCATGGTCACATGTACAGCTGCATAGCAACCACCTTGCTGAAAGTTATCCAGTAGCTAAAATTATCAGTAGGAACCCCCTCTTACCTCTCATTATGTACAATGAGATTGCTGCTGTGCAATGTTGATTAGACATGTCAGCCTGGGCCTGGACGTCTGAAAATGAGTGTTGCTGTTAAAATGCTTTTGCTAATGTTCATGTGTCAATCATATTGACAGATTTCACTTTAAGAATGTAGAAAGCTAAAGCATGCAGGAATCCCAAGGTTGCAATGTAAAGTTCAGAGAAACAGGTATTGTATTGTATTTCCTTTGTATTAACCCTAAAGCAGCAGTTTCCCTGGCAAAATAGTGCTGATGACTCAAGGTATTGTTGAGTACAGGCTGCACTAATGAAGAGATCTGTAACTTTCAGCTGGGAAGAGATTATAATGGGGAATTGGTTTCCAGAATGTGGTCTGAAGACAGGACATCCCTTTTCTAAAACACTTCTTTAAGTATTATTTAAAACTTTCACAGAGCAGAAAAATCTCCACACATTTAGAGAAAATATTTCAAAATCTCCTTACCAGTAAGCACTGGGAAAATTCAACCAAAAGTTTGAGAGGAAGACTGAAAACGAGGAAATGGTTTCTCAAAACCATCTCATCCCACTGTAGAACTCATTGCTGCAAGAAGTTGCTGAAGAGAGGGATTTCAGCAAAACACTTGGATATCAGCCAGAGGAACGTGACTTTCTGGTTGCTTTAAGTAAAAGCTATGCAAGGCTGTGCTTGCCTTCAGGCGATATCAGGGTACCAAGGCAGCGTTTAATGGCTGTAACTTGCCGTGTGGTGGGATCTCAATGTGTGGCTGTGGGAGAAGGGTTTGATCAAGGCAAATGGTTTGGCTTTTGGGAGAATTCGGTCAGGTAGGTAAAACTTCACTTTAGCCACAAGAAAGCCAACAAGTCCAGCCAAAAGTCATCACCAGCGAAGCTGAGAGGAGAGAGGCAGCTCCCACAAGATTCCCAGGAGGTGAGCCCTTACCAAGAGGCAGGCTGACACATCATCGGCTGTCACATCATCTGCTGCCACAAGCCAGTCCCAGGCTGGGAGCCTTAAGGGTCCTAAGACTGAGAATCAAGTAGGAATTCCATGGAGAAGGTACAAATTATGGAAGCGGCTGCTCCCTATTTATGGTTAGGTCTGGCTGGCACAACCCCAGAGGTCAGCATCTCATGGCAGGGATGTCATCCTCTCATTGCTCATCTCCCAGCCCTCTCAAGCTGGGATGTATCTTCCTCTGAAGAGCAGCTTCAAGCAAGCCACTCTTCTGCAGACAGGAAGAGATGAATGTGCACTTGGAAAGCCATCAGCATTGCTTGTAGCGTATGAGCAGCCTCCCCAGTCCACCTTTGAACTCATTCCTCCTGCATTTGTTTGTCTTGCAGATAAAACTTCACAGCAGTGTTTGGAGAGAAGTCTAATGAGGCACCACTGTTTGCATAACAAAGCAAGGCTTCCTCTTCAGATGTTCAACACTCATTAAGCATAATTTATATTCCAACTAATCTTAGGAAGAGGGTAAAATATGGAGCCAGAGTTTGTTTTTACATTGTTTGGAGTAATGCATTGTTTGTTTTAAGCCGTCAGTTGCAACTGTTAATTGATTTAAATTCAACATAATGATGATTTGTGATGGCTACATGTTGTTCAGAAGAGTGTCGTGTCATTGACTGACATGGCTTTAGCACTCTTCTGCTTCAGTTATTGAATCAAAGGAAAAGACCAAATGGATAGTTTCCCAGTTTTGGAGATATTTCAGCATGTCCACAAAGCACAAAAAACTGAATCTGTAAAATACTGGGGCTTTTTCCCCTCAGATTCATGTATGCTTTATGTAATGGTGCACTGAAGAGCAGTTTTTTTCTTTTGAAACAATCCTGGTAGTCACCAACACAGGACCCTTTGAAGGTCACCAGGTTCCTGCAGTGACACACTCTCAGGGTGAAAAGGGACATTTGTAAACGCTCCTGAGTGCTGCTGGGAGTTCTGCTGACTAAATGTGGTTTGCTGCCTAGAGAGAGCACCAGCAGGTTTAGCTGAATGCCTAAATGTCATTACAGGCCAGTGTGTCACAAACAGAAATTTTTCAGCATTCAGACTTTGTTCATATCACAGGCACATAGAAATTGTCGGATCCTATTGACTCAACACTGCAGTTTTGTCCCTCAGGCTATATAAAATACATAAGATACTCTCCCTTGCTCCAGTTGAAGTACCCAATATATTTAATTTACTTCCTCCAGGTTTATTAGAAGATGAGGAATGACTGATAACTTTTATCCTCTGTGTACTGCTCACTGAGACTTACCTCTTTCTGCAGGTTTGCATTGTAATGACAGATGTTTGAAAATACCCTTCACTGTCCCATGAAAATGATGACCTGAATTGTGTATTTGGACAGCACTGAGTGTGCTGTATCTGGTAAACACAAGAGAGCAGGATTTTTGGAAATTACTTGGCATATTGGGTGGATCACTGTTGGGGTACTCAGGCCCAGGCTCCATGCTGCCGTGTAAAATGCCTCCTGGGCCAGGAGGTGCATTTCCCTGGTGTGGTCTGTAATGCTGAGAGAACTCCAACTGCAGTGCTCAGGATCCTCGTCTTGTTTGGTTCATCATATCCACAATCCACCTATGGCTGTTTTTAAAGGCAGCACCAATCTATAGAGAATACAGTTATTTATTCATTTATTTATTTTATTGTTTTTCAGGAAAAAATGCTGTAAGGGTTATAAGTTTGTTCTTGGACAGTGCATCCCTGAAGGTATGTGATTTCACTGTTCTTACCCATCATGTCCCATGCATTTGTCTTTCCCCATCTGCCCTGTTCCCCACATTGTCTGTTTGGAAGAGCAACCTGATATAAGCACAGGCTTGGCCATATCTCATGTGTCAGTGTGGGGAGGAACTGTTTCCAAGAAATAGTTGAGAAAACAAAAAGATCAACAACTTCCAAAAATTTTGCTTAGCATTCCAAGCCTTGATCCTCCTCCCCTAAGTACACGTGGCTGCACAGATCTTGTGCCATGAACTGCTGCACTGCAAACAGAGGAAAGTGTTCTGCCCTTGGCTGGGTAGGTGGGAGCACTCTGTGCACCCAGAGGCACACCTTTCTGGGTGATGGCTTTCCCCTTTTATCCCTTGGGTGTGGTACAGCTGACTTGACCTGTAAGTGCGCAGGGGGATGGTGACTAGGTGAGTTAGTCCTGCCTTTAGTTTCTCATGGGCATGGCTTCCTTGTTACCAGGGGCCAAGGGAGATGCAGATTTAATCAGGGTAGTTCATTCAGTAGTAAAAATGGATCTGATTTGGATGAAACTGGCTCTGAAGTTATAGGACCATAGGAACTGTCAGGCAGGAGCAAATGCCCAGAGACAACATGCCAACAAACTTTGTCTGTTCCAAAAAGCAGGTTAAAAGGTTGGTCTATGGCAACACATTCTTCTATTTTATGACATATGGAAGGCCTTCATTTGATCTGAGAATTTTCCTAGTTTGTGGTGGTAATGTTTTGGAAAAAAAGTGACAAATTCATGTACTGGAAAGTCAGCTGGTTTTGAGTTACCATCTCCAGCCAACAGGGATTATAACCCGAACTCTAATCCTGGTGGCTTGTTGTGGGTTTGTTATTGTTGCTGTTGTTGTTTTTTAATTTGTGTGTCTTCTTGCTGCTGGCTAGAAAGACTAAAACAATTGATGAGGGGGTGAGGGTGGGGAAGAAAGAGGGAAACAGCTGATGATGACCCTGAGCCGACAGGAGCTGGGTAGGATTTGGGTGAAATTGATGCTCACACAGGGTTTCTCGTCCCAGGGTTTGTCTCAGTGTGTGTGATACAGGGTGACAGCCCCAGCATGAGACAGGCTCTTGGAGAAGGCAGTTGTGTCTGTTGGAGGCAGAAGCCCTCAACCCTTTAAGGACGGAAAGATGCCAAGACTCTACAGTCTCGCCTCCAGCTTTCCTATGGATTTAAGAATTTTATATACTGGCTATTCACTGAATATAATGGATACAGCAGGAGAACTAATAGGAGCAAAAATAAAATGAGAGCCATGGCAATATATTATTTTGGCTTCTAATGTCCATCTCTTGAGATTTTAGGTGATTATGAAAGCAGCTTTTATTATGTGCCCACTGACTTTGCCTAATGCTGTCTATTAGCTGCATCTCAGTAACCTGAGAGTTCTACCCCTAATTCAATTCTCTGCTGGCTGCAGCTTCTCTCCCATTGTTTCTCCATTCCCCTTTCTCAGCTTTATCTGTATTTTGCCTGGAACTTCAGAGGCCACAGCAATTGCTGTAACATCTGAGACAATCTCAGGCCCTCGGTATAGGGACGAGAAACATGATTCACTGAAGTATTTGTTTCACTTACTCTGTTACAAGACATCACTTGGCTCTTCACACATTGTTTTGGCATAATCTTGACAGAGTAACTGTATGAAATCCATATCTCAACACAGCCACATAAATGCATTACAGATGTGAGTTCATTAGAGCACATCTGCACCTTTTAATCCACTCCTGGCACACTCAAACTGTGAGAAGTAGTTCCAGCCTGTCTTCTCTGTGATTTAGCAGTGGCTGCAGGGAGGAGGGTTGACAGAAGTATAGATCCTCCCTTGTCCACCCTTTTATAGCTGCCTTGGGAAGACACCAATCTCCTTCTGGGACAGCTGCTCCTTTAAACAGACTCTTTCCCAAAGGCTTGTGTCTTTGTCCATGTCTATTACTGGTTTCCGTCCTGTTATTTCTCATCTACCCTTGAAAAGGAACAGAAATCAGTGCAGTCCAGTATGAGTCTATGCCACCAGGTTCTGCATTTCATTTGTTTTGTGCTCACCTTCTCACTCTGGCTTTCAGCTGCAGGACCAGGCAGCAATGAACCTCAGGAAACACTGAGTGGAGTTACTTCTGTGTGTCTGATTCTCTCTGTAGCATCTCTTCCTGCTCCACCTATTCAGCAAGGCGGGTTAAAAACCGGCTCTTCACCTTTTTCTCCTGTGTGATCTCCTTTTTTTTCTTTGTTTTGGAGTCTCACAGCTCCAGCCAAGTCCAGTCTCAGGTCCCATCTCATGGCGTCATTGAGTAAAGAAGGGACAGATTTAGTACAAAACAATTTGTTTTGGAGACTACCCTTCCTATCACTGGTTTGTTACTTGAGTTGGCTGTGGAAGAATTCAGAGGAAAAATTCTCTATTACAGGCGAGCTATAGTCAGATCTACTCTTTTCTTACAAATGTTGTTTCAAAAATTTCCGTGGTACAACTTTCCGTGCTGCATTGTCATTTCTGAGTTCATTAAAACATATGTAGAGACATTTGTTGTTCTGCTTTGGCTTTTGCATTTTCCTAAAGTCTGGAACAGCCTGATCCTCATTGTATGGTTTTGATTCATCCTCAAACCACATTTCTTAGGCTGAACTGGCAAACAAGGGGTTTGAACACAGGAGGCAATGTGCATCCCCAGTTCTGCAGAGCACCCACAGGTGGTGCAGCAGCTTTTGCCTAATTTCATGCCAGTTGTGAGAACTGTTTCTAGAGAAGTTGTGCTACATGGGACCAAAACCTGGGGACACAGCTCTAGGACCTGGGACCTGCCTACAACCATTGTGTGATCTGGGTTGACTGTGTGGGACCACCAGCAGGGATATTTGTACCTACTGGACCCTTCCCCAGCTTTGTATGAAAGCAAATGAGGTAATGGACATGATGGAGCTGTGCTGAAGTGGACATGAAAACCATGTTTAAAGACTGGTTACATTAAATATGGCGACAGACGGATAAAAAGAACTGGCATTGTTTAGTCTAGAGAAAAGGAGGCTGAGGGGAGACGTGATAACAGTTTTTAGGTATGTGAAAACTTGCTGCAAGGGGGAAAGTAAACTTCTCTTTATGGTCGGGGAGAAGAGGACAAAAATAATGGGCCTAAGTGGCTGTAAGGGGAGTTTGGATTAGATATGAGTAAAAAGCTTTCCATCTGCAAGGATATTTCGTCTTGGAACTGGACTACATGTCCAGTGGGCCATATCCGTCTCTCACAGAAAAGGAAAACTAGGAAAAGTTTATGCATAGCTACGTCTGCTTGTGATGGGAGATGGTCCCTTTCAGCACTGTTTTTTTCTGATTTTGTAAGGGCACATCTATTCATGGAAGCACAGGGAGGCCAGAGCTTGTTTTACCTCTGCTCTGAATAGCTGAACATGGCAAAGGCCAAGTCCCACACCTGAGTGGGTACTCTGGCTAAGGAGCAGCATGTTCACCTCCATGCTGGGCATACCATCCTGTTCTCATGCTGATTTTATTTCAGTGGAAAAAGAAAATTGCAACCATGCCCAGGAAAAACACCAGCAACGCTTTATAGTTGGGACTATTTAGTAGTGCCAAATGTAACAGGAGTTTACAGCCCCAGCATCACCTAGAGAGTCCAAACTACACCCCAGAATGAACAGTTTGAAGGCAAGAGCTATGTTTTCCTTTCATGGCTCTGCACTGTTTCACCCTGGTTACTGCTGGGGGTCCTAGCATTGCCATTCACCACCACAGCACTGCAGGCAGACTTCAAGTTGTGAAGCAAGAAGGAAAGAAAGGATTCCTGTTATTCAAAAGGTGACAATCAGAATGCTTGACACTAATACAGTAGTAGGTCTATTACAATAGTATGTTCTTGTCTAAGGGACTCTGGTGTGAGATACAGCATCTTGTGAAGTCTCATTTTGCACTTTTCTGTACTCTGGAACACTGTCACTTTTAATCCCAGTGCTTTATATACTTCGTAGAGAAAATGTGGTTTCATTTGCTTTACGGTCCCTTAGCTCATTTTAATTGTTTGGAACAATCATCATACCCAGAGGTATCTGCTAGTCATTAGGGTCAGTTAATATTGAGATTGGGTTTTAATTATGTATATGGAAACATAGTTCTTTGCTGGGAACTCATTTGAACCATTTAGATTTTGTTTGGACGTGTTTGGTCTGGAGCATGGATGAGATATTTCTGCTGTAGCCCCCCAGGACCCAGTCACTGGATTGTCACAGCCACATGGATGCTCTCTGCAGGGTGATGTGTTCTGAAGTGGTCACAGAAGCTGCCACTTGCTTTGGTGTGAAGCCTGACCTTGGGCAGGGTGTGCCTGAGCTGGTTTTGAGACCAGATGCCACTTCAGCTCCTGGTGTCTCCTGGCAGATGTTCCCTGTGGTGCTGCAAAACCCTCACACCCATGGCTGGGAGCTGTCCTTCTCCCCTCAGCCCTGCAACCAGCACCATGCCAGAGGCCAAATGCAGCCCCTGGCAGGACAGGGATGTGGGTCAGACCCTGTTATGCTCTGGTGTCTGTTCCCCAGACTTCAGCTCTGCTGCTACATAGCAGTGAAATTAGAAACAGATTTTCCCTCCTTTCAGTTTCAAACAGGGACTTCAGTCTTTTGGGATTTCACTGACATACCCTAATCTGAACATTGCTGTTACTAAGAGAGATGATGGTTTTGTAACAATGCATTCTTTGCTAGAATGGTTATAGCTGGCTTTGAACAATTAATGTGATGTAATTAACTTTTCCTCGTGATATACCTTCTGCCTGGCTTTGGCAGTTAGCCTCGTGGTTTTTCACAGTATTCTGCATAGGAAATGTTGCTATCAGACTTAAAAATCTGTGGGGGGAAAAAAAGTTTTAAGTAATTCAATATTTCTGCCAACTGCAAAAGTGATGCTTCAAATCCGACTTTAAGAAATAGTCCAATGTTATACTGTAAAGATGTGAGTAGCAATTGCAATTTTAATAGAATTCTTTGCTTATGGCTCATGAATGTTTTATATCTAGGTTCCTTCAGTCTTTAAAAACAGTATAACTCAACTTTATATTAATTAGCAGAGAGGTGAAATATTTGCTAAGTATCATCCAGCTACTGCCATCAGTATTTTTACTAAACATGTTTTTCTGTCCCTTAGACTACGATGTCTGTGCTGAAGCTCCCTGTGAACAGCAGTGCACAGATAATTTTGGGCGAGTCTTATGCACTTGCTATCCTGGATACCGATATGATCGGGAGAGGCACAGGAACAGAGAGAAGCCTTACTGCCTGGGTGGGTAGATGTGCGTGTTGAGTCCATCTCTGATTAATGTTGTATCCTGCTCCCTTGGGTCTTTTAGGAGTCAATTTGGATCTGAAAACTTTCTAATTCTCAATATTATTACAGAAGAGATATGGGGGTTAACTGCATTAAGAACGGAGAGATCTAGAGTCCCCTGAAATTATTAGGAGGTATTACCTACAGCAAGACACACACACCTAAACACTTTGAAGTGTTGGGCTGATGTAATTTTCCCTTTAATGCCTCCTGCAGGTTATGAGCCAAATTCACAGAATATTGAAGCATTTTCACCAGGCTTAATTATGAAAACTAATCCCTAGGGCTTGATTCAGGTGGCTAGTATCTAATTCAGGATTGATCATTTACATGTTGTCCTGGTGTGGCTAGTCCTGCCCTGCCCTGCATGGTTTGCTGTGCCAGGGATCCAAGGTTTGCAGGACTGAGCTTTGCTTGTGAGCTTTTCAACGCAAGGAGACTGTCAAGAAATGTTAACTGATAAAATTCCAGGTTAAAAAATTAATAATAAGTAAGTAATTAATAATTAATAATAATAAAATTAATAATAAATAGTGCAGCTTGGACAGAGCTCCAGCCAGACCAAAGCCTCCAGCGGTGCTGCAATTACTTGTTTATTTAACAACAAAAATCTCTTTTTACCTCTAAAGGAAGTCTTTTATTGCATTTGAGGTCTGAAACCTCCAGCTACAGGACGTTTTTAACTTTTGCTTTTCCCCAGATATCGATGAGTGTGCCACGAGCAACGGGACACTGTGCTCTCAGATCTGTGTCAACACTGTGGGCAGCTACAGGTGTGAGTGTCACGAGGGCTATGTCCGGGAGGAGGATGGCAGGACATGCACCAAAGGAGATAAAGGCAGGTGCTAGTGCGAGTTAAATGTCCTGGGTGTCTAAATGGCTGTCTAAAGGGTTGGTCTGTCATGAAGAGGAGCTGCTTCCAGGGCTACACTTGGAGGTGGGAGTCTGAAGCTGGGATGTAGCTGATGCTCCTGGGGCAGCCAGGCTTTCGCTGGGCACCCGAGCACCTGTGGAGCAGCCCTGCCACGCTCTCCTCCAATGCACAAGGACACTGGAGGATGTGGAAAGCATCTTCCCCTAGGCAGGCAGAACATCTGAATAGTGAACTTTACCATTACAGCTTCAGTTAGATAATTTCTGCTGGATCCAGTTGCTAAAAGCCGTAGTTTGCTCCAATACCAACCTGGATTATACCTTTTTTTGTGGTCCAGAGCTAAGGAGACATAGGAAAAAATATTACCAGATGATGTGCTCTAAAAATTTTTATTAATTTCACCTGTTAATTAAACAATTTCAGTAATTTTAATTTTCATTTACATGCTCACATCTGAGATTAGCAAATGGCCCTGGATTGCATGGCTAGTGCCCCTCGGACCTTAGAGGCTGAGAAAAAAATGTGTCTGGAGTCCAACACAGTTTTCACGCATTGTTTAAATCAATTTCTAAATTACATTGAATAAGACTGAATGCTGCTGACCTGCAATTAGTTTGTGTGTCCCGTGGCTGGGGTCAGATTTTCTTTTTCTTTCTTCTTTTTATTATTTTTTGAAAATTAAATGTGATGGGAAAGCGGAAAATGTAAGGGCTTGTTCTTGCATTTCACCATTGGTTCAAAGTGTATGCAGGTGCTACGTATTAATGATTTTAAAGGTTTTGACCTCATCCCAGTTTTTAAATTACAACATTTACAATACTTAGATTAAATACTGTTATGAAAATTTAAAAAGAAAGGAGGAAGAAAGCAGTGCTTTGGAAAAAAGCCCCAAACACTTTTGATGAATGATGACTTACCACAGGTTCATCAATTAATGCCTGAATGTGGTATCACAGGGTGATCCAAATCCCACTGGATGGCCAGAGCAATTTATAATTTTGATTTTCATCTGAAAATGTGTAACTAGAGCCACTCCATTAACTTTAGTTGTTCCTTGTAGTTTTCAAATATATTTTGTGTGTGTGTGTGTGTGTGTGTGTGTGTGTGCATGTGTGGATTATAAAGGAAAGAGGTATAGCCTAGATAATCCCCATACAAATAGGGGGATTTTGTTAACTTTTCCTCTGGGTATTAAAATTTCGTGATACAGTAATGATCAAAGTATTCAGAATAACCAACCATTCAAAACATTCAAGGCTGTGGAAATAATTCTACTATTTGAAAACCACCATTTTTACACCGAATGTACACAGCACATAAAAAGTAATTTCCAGCAGATAATCTGGAATGAAATAGCCACTGTCTCTCCAAATATCTCCAAAATCAGCTGTGAGAAGAAAAGAAGGATGCTCTCTGCTCACGCCACTGTACTCCACATAAATGCTACGAATTTTCAGACCTCTGGTGAAAATGAGAGGAGTTGTGTCAATAAGTCATTCCAAGGAAAAGGGTTGTGTAAGGAACCAGCTGTAGTGACACTCCACCCTGCGGCCAACCCCAGCCCTGCACTGCCTCCGTGCCGGAGCGGCTTCCTAATAAATAGATCATTTGCTTTTCCTGGTAGCCAGAACATTTAAATTTTATTTTAAAATTTAGTGTGAGAGATAAAAACACGTGTACCCCTCTCCATCTCTAAAGAGGTTGCAAGTTTTCCGGGAGATACAGCCATGTTTTCATCGTTCCATGCCCAAAGAATGCAATTCAGACAAGTTTTTGCCTCTGTAAGTGGCTCCAATGTGGTCAAATCTTTGGCTCTGTAAGTGGCTTGACAGAGAGCTTTGGGTTGCTGAGTGGACACTAGAATAGGGAGCACTTTTTTCCAGCATCCACAGTCATGTTTGATGAAGACAATACAGCTACCCGTGCAGAAGTGGGCAGATGAAACCATCCCAGCAGGCTGAGCCCAGATAATACGACACAGATGATCAGCTCAACAGCCTCCATGCGAGGACCGCCCGCAGCAGAGCTCCCGCAGAGCTCTCCCCTGCCAGCATCTCCTGCTCCTCCAGCATCAGCAAGGCACAGCCTCCGAGCCCATACAGAAAGAAAACACATCACTCCCCCAAGCAGATCTCTTAGCAAGAGGTGCCACAGGGCTCACCAGAGTCTCACCAAGATTATAGGACCCCCATCAGGACAGCAACATCATGCATGAGCTAGACTTTGTGTTCTGGGAAGCCTTTGTATAATGGGGCTGGCTTAAGCCTTCTTCAAGATAATTTCAGTCTCCTTGTGTAGCTCTGAGCAATGGAAACAGGTTATGTTAGTGCTTTGCTCAGTTCTGGCCCAGCTGACCCTGGGATGTGACCTCAGTTTCTGCACCATGCGTGGGTGGCTCCATCTAATGGCCTTTTGCCCCTGCTGGCCTGTCCTAGGTGGCTGCTGGCTTTATTCATGCTTTATTCTGGCTTTACTCGTAGTTTGGTCCTTATACAGAGTTGGATACGGGTAGAGCAAATGTTTGATGGATGACTCCTTCCCTGGGCAAATCATCACCTCTGTCTGGTATGAGTTAGGGGGATTCCACCTCTCTCCTGGGATGCAGCTCATGCTTGCTTATACGAGGATGTTGGACTTCTTCCTCCAACAAGTCAATCCAACCAGATTTGCAGAAATCTCACTGGTATGACATTTCCCAAACATTAGCTGATCCCCCCAGCATTCATCTCTGTGGATTGTTACAGCCCTGCTTTTATCTGTACTTGTCAGCCTCGTGTGCCACATCCTTCTGGAAGATAAACTGGATTTTGTAATGAAACATGAAGCCAAATTCACCGCTTCTTAATCTGCATGTAATTGCTCTGATTCTGGTGGGATTGCATTAGGTTTCCAATAGCAGAGACTCTGGCAATTTCTCCCTATGACTGTATGTTGCTTTCAGCAGCATTTATTAACAAATGATAGAACTCATTTGGTAAGATAGCTATTAAAAGAAATTTTTGTTAAGACTAGTACAAAACCCAGACTTCATTGATGTTTGAAAAATGGAAAAAAAAAAAAAAAAAAAGGCTTTCTTTTTTTTTCTAAAGGCTCCATGTATATGCATCTGTAACTCCTATACAGGTCCAAAAATGGGCATGTCAAGACACTGAGATTTTTAAAGTAAGATGAAAAATTGGAGAGGGAGGAAGAACTCCACAAAACTGATTTGTGGTCAACAGAAAATTTATTTTATAGAAATGTCAAGTGGTGACTTCATTACAGCACATCAGTTCCCACTTAAGGAAAAAAAGCCCTGCATGGTGCAGATTATTTAATCTACCAAAGAAAGGATTATGGGCAAAGAGGCTTTGGAGGGATTCAAAGACAAAATTATTAGCAGTAGGAATACAGGAGAGAAGAAGGAACGCAGCAAATGCTGTGTATTCAGGTATCTACACAAAAATCCTGGAGTTCCTCTGAGAGGTCTTGTGGCCAAATAGTCTTGGATCCAGCACAGCTGAAGTTTGGTGAAATTCTGTTCTATGCTGTGTAGAGTCCATTGGAAAACACCAAGTAGTACCTCTTGGCCCTAAATCTTTGAGCCGTCAGGTACCAAGCCTTTGCTTTCAGAAAGGCCTGGGAAGCTCAAACAGCAGTGTGTGCATGCTGCCATAAAAATGGTAAATAATATGTGTAATATTGTAAGGACGTTGGAGTGCAGCCATGGGAACAGGTAGTTCATGCCTAGGAAAAATACCCAACCCTTGGTGTCCCAATTTTCTGGTCAGTTCAGTACTAATAACGGTCTTAATACTCCTTGTTATTCCAGCATCTTGCCCTTACAGCCCTCTCCTAACTGAGTAGCAGCTAAGATAAATTTTTGTCTTCTAAAAGCAAGCATATGTGATATGTCATTGTATCCAATGGACTAAACATACTGAAAATCAGTTTTTCATAAATATGTGCATAGGTGGTCCATAGATGGCCATCAGATGGATGCAATCTTCCTTACTGGGCCCTGCAAATATTTAAAGCCAAGTAGCACATAATATTTTTAGTATTGGAAACTTCAGGGTTCATTTTAAAAGATGCAGATGTTTCAAAATTGATACACATTTCCGAAAAGATGAAGGCTGTTTAAGAGTGTGTCCAAGTGAGAAGTGTAACACAATAGCTCAATGCATTGCAGTTGATCCTTTTGGAAGATTTTGAAGATTCCCTGGCTTTAACCAGGAGCACCTGCAGAGTTTTGCCATTTTGGGACGTGCTCTGAAAGGTCAGTGTTCAAATATGCCCAGCAACCCACCCAGGTAACATTGTACAAGGGCACATGTCATATGCAGAGACTCAGTACACTTGATATTTCTCAGCAATGTGGAAGTGAAAAAAAGCCTCACCTAGAGTTTGCCAGTATGTGTCACCCTGTGGTCTGGAAACCAGATTTGTCTTTAAGCAGACATCTGTTACAACAATGCTTGTTTGCTTGCAGTGCAGAACTGCTTGATTGTGTATGGTACCGGGGAAAGGACAAAAATAACATTTGCAATATCTCTCACAGTTTGAATAATTTAATGGATTCTTGAAAAGATCCCATTCATGCATAGAATCAACAGATGTGACCCTTCCTCTTGTGTGGATTTAAATCCCTGTAATTAATCTCAATCCCCATCTCTGCTCAGGCTGGTTCCATCACATGGAGAATAACCCGTGATGATAAAGAGCAGTTTGTGCAAAATGAACGAAATAACCATATTGTGAGGGATTTTACAGTAATTTATAGCATATGAAAATTTTCCCTTCAGGGGACTGTAAATCAGTTCAGATCTATGGGGTTAGTCTACCCTAAACAGAAAGATAAAAGAAAGGGTGTGAACTTTTCCAGGTATTAAAAAAATGAATTCTTTGGGGACAGTTAACTGGAAACAGCTGCTTTAAAAATGTGCTCAGAGCTGTCCCTGCAAAGTTTCTCAGACTTACATAGAAGTTCACAGTCAAAAATTTAATAATGACAAGATTCTTTTCTCTTTTCACAGTCTAGAGAAATGTAACAACCTTCAAGTTGCTTTTGCCATCACTTTATGAATTTCTCTCCTTTGGATCTTTATATTTATAATGGAAACTGCTGTCTTTCAGCTGGGCTTCCTGAGAAATCTGAAAATGTGGCAAAACCAGGGACGTGCTGTGCCTCTTGTAAGGAATTCCATCAAATAAAGCAGACGGTTTTACAGCTGAAGCAAAAGGTATGAACATTGATCAGTCATGTCTTTACCAGACCTGCAGGTTTTACAACAACTGAGATTAATTTCAATGTTTGGAGCTGTCACTGACACGTGGTTCTTGAACACATAAAGAGGATGGCAATACATTTAAAAATCATGTAGGAATGGCATCTCTCCCTTATGCTTCTGTAGGATTTGTAAGCAGATTGCTCCCCAAGTTCATGGAGCTGTGCTACCAAGCTTGTGGTAACAGAATCTGGCAAACACCCATCCCAGGCCAAGCCCAGTTTTCTTGGCAATGTATGCTGGCCTGAGCTTTTCATTCACTCTGAATGCACAGGATTTTGGACATGATCCACCTTCAGAGTAAGCAAATGCAAGACATTTCATAGATGCAGGAACATGATTTTGCATTAATAGGGTGCCAATACAGGATTCTTGCCAAATAGGTGTGGGGCTAAACAAAAACATCATTAACTTTAAATATGATTCTCCTTTGAAAAAAGAAAAACTCTCAGTCACAAAACTTTTTTGTCTTGACCTGTTTCCCTGCAAGTAGAGAACAGCGCATTTAGAAACTTCCCCTGGGCTTTAATTGTTCCTATATGTAGCTTCCTTTTGCACTTTAGTAGGATTGAAATAATGCAAAGACCCAGCCTCAGATTTGGAGAGCCAAATCAAGGATGCAGGTGTAATGGCTTTTCTGATGACATCTTTGAACACTGAGGTTCTCTCAAATTGAAACAATATGTAGGAATATTCCCAGCAATTCATGCTGTAATTATTTCACTCAGAGTACTCATTTAATTTCATTCTACTGTGTCAAAACACAATTTGGTGCATTTACTCATTGCATTTGATGTTATTAATTTGATCTTAGGAAGACAGAAATCTGCTTCATTGAAATGAAATTCAGTGAGGCTGGAGATACTCCAAAATCTCAAAACGTGATGTGTTCCTTCTGAAGCAGCATGAACACAAATGTGGAAATGACAGAATTTCATGTGTGATGGAAATTCTGTTTCTCAAAAAAAATGGTAGGAGAGAGGTTAAAAAAGTGTCCATGCTTTTGAGTGCCTGTTTCTCTAGCTGTTGTCCATGATGGTGAGCAGGGTCACACTGATCTCCAGGGAGGGAACTGGAGGTCACATTGTTGGCCACGCTGTTCGCTGCAAGGATTGATTGATTGATTGATTGATTGATTGATTGATTGATTGATTGATGGAATTAATGGAAAACTTTCTGTGTCTTAAGTTCTGCTGTTGGGTACCTGTGTTCAAAACTCACTCCAGGAAAATTCAGACCACTGACACCTGTCACTGTGGGCATTTGTACGTAGCTGTGGACAAACTAAGCAGCTCACCTCTTGCTTCATAGCTAAGTTCTGTCCAGTATCTTCCTAGTGAGACTTGATCTATATGGCATCCTCAGAGGGAGCCCACTGGGTTGTGCTCCACACAGAAAGAGCTGGAAGGGTTCCCGATACCCTCAGCAACTTTTACCCCACAGAGAGGAGTGCTTTTCTCTATGCTTAGTGAAGATCTGGCCCCATGGTCCTTCTCTGCCCAGGGAGACATCAACCCTCATATTTCACCAGCCACTCCCCATGGCCAAATTCTTCTGGGGAGGATGTCTCTCAATAGCTGTTGTTAAAGCTGTTCTGTTTTGCATAGAAAAGTTCATTTCTGTCTGCCAGGAAGACAGTTAATGGAATGGGTCTTCAGTCTTGTGGTTAAGTCTTTCAGATTTTATGAACTTTATTCAAAATTGTGGTTAGCAGAAAAGCCTGTTATCCAAAGAGATGCACTGTCCTGATAGACTGGAGTGTGGGCAGTCCTAGGCTTATCTAAGACCTTGATGAAAGGAAGAAAAGTGGAAAGCTGAAAAATTGGGGGAAAGATATCTGACATGCTGACACACAGCCAACAATGAAAAAAAAACCCAAAACCCCAAGTAAGTTTGATCCTATTGCAGAGATATGTTTAAACATTTTAATTAGAAAGCCATGTTCCACATCACTCCTGACAAGTACTGTCCAATTTTCTAAACCACAGACCTCCTAGAAACTATGCAAAACCCCAAATGCAGCATGCAACACAGCACAGCATGTTGCACAGCACAACACTGTCTTCTTTCTACAACAGTCTTTCTTTAAAATCTACCCTTGCTAATATTTGCATGCACATGGGGAAGAAAAACAAAAAAAAAAAAAAAACAAACTGTCATTTTCTAAGGGCCATTAAGTTTTGGAGCCATAGATGGCAAAAGCCAAGGTCACCCTGGACCAGGATTCTGGTTCAGTTAAAAGGTGAAAAGAAACAGAAATTAGGCCAGTGAGTATAGCCAATACCTAAGAGGATGTGACTCAACATCAAAAACACATGGTTTGGCCCAGTGCATGTAACAACCATCTTCTGGCCAGAAGATATCAAAGAACAGTGAGCTAGACCAGGGTCTGGGTATTTTGGCACTCCTAGTGTATGCTTCAAGTCTGGCTGACTCAGTGGGGAAGCATGCATAGATGCTTTCACAGCAGCTATGTGATTTCTTTTCTAATTTAGTCATTACAACAGCCTTGCTGGCAGGAACAAGCAAATATTTAAGCATCAGGAAAGAACACCCTTCCAAATGCTCTTCATGATGGGTCTTTGCCACTAAATGCACTTTTTAGTCCAGCCTGACCATTTGCAGCATAACCTCAGGAGTATTCATGGCTGGGTCTATGTACTAAGTGACATCTATTTATCAGCTGATACAGCAATAGATCCCCAGAATGAGGTAAGCTGAGAAATTCACACACAAGCTAAAAAGAGGACTTCAATTAATCTGTCACTCAGTTGTGGCCACCCCTAAGGAGAAGCACTCACTGATGACACTGAAAATATTCTTACAAAAACTACCCGAAAAATAATACTCTCAGGCAGCCATAGGATTTGACTTTGTGTCTTAGTTTTAGCATGGCAGCACTGGCACTGCAGTCTTTGGTTGATTTGTGTCACGTAGTGGATATTTTGCAGCATGGTAGTCCTTGCAAGCCTTTCCTTTGTATCCAGCCAGGAACCTGCTCTGGACAGGGTCAACACACCTCCAGGAAACAGGATTTTGCTGACCAGAGCCAGCCAGTAGACCTTCCCATGCTTGTCTCTGGCCAGTGTGGCTGTGAGAGCCCCCAGCTAGTGAATTTTCCTCCTTAGCCTGAGGGGTAGGGTGCTGTGGCCCACTGAGTAGCCCTTTATCTTCAGTAGCCCCACAGTTTGATCTGTGCTGCAATGGCTGGGAAGTTGGCTGAGAAAGCTGCAGGGTCACCAGTAAACAAAATAGGTGTTTTCCTTTGAGAAAACAGAGATGACAGCTCATACCAGAGCCATAGGTGTGCTGAATCCTCATTTTCTGTGCAAGCACATTCATAGAAGTGAGCATATAAGAAACACCCTTTGGGATTTCTGTGAAAATATGACCTCATCCAGCCACTGATTTCTGCAAGGGTGGAGTGAATCTACCAAATTCTTGTAAGGGTTACATCATGATGCTTAATTTGCCTGTAGTGCAGTCATTTTGTCTTTGGAACTGCAATGCTCTCCAAAACCTAACTCGCAAATGGCTGATAAATCCTTCTGTCCCTGTCATCACATTTTGAGTTCCAGTCTCAAAAATCAAACTGGTGTTTTGGAAATGCCATCGGGAACTATCTCAACATTTCCAACTTCTTTTTTTTCCTGACTTTAATTTTTTCAGAACTGATCTGTGTATTCAACCCCAAACAGTGGACAGCACTGGCTGCCTTTAAATTGTATTCCTTAAGCAGTAAGTTTGCCAAAGGAAATTTGACCAAGTAGATACCGCAGGTGCATAACATTGTTTTGATTTTTTTCCCTGTGCATTACAAACATTAGGCTTGCAGTAATGACAGAAGAATGTATGTCAAATAATTACAGAACAGGTAGGAGTCTTGTGAACAGCCCAGCTCAGAGAATTCCAGATAGCTGATGAAAAAATTTGTCAGATAGCAGGAATCATCATCTCTATTGTTCAATGCAGCTCTCCCAGGCAAACATGGCAGAATTCAGCATCAAATTATCCAATGAGCCAAATTCATTCAAGAAGAAAGAAAGCTCACGCAGGGGTGTGTCTGCACTGGTATTGCTGAAATAGTTTTTCAGTTCCATTTGGTAGAGCAAAATCCCTAAGTCTACATGCAGCCACTCACCACTAATAAACTTCTTTCCTCACTGCAGACCAGCCTCCTGGCTTGTCAACTCCCTTCAGCTGCCTCTGGGGAGACTAAACATTTGCAGAATATTTCTAAATATGTTTAATTATTAAATATATTCAACTGGATAGATGAATGTTTCATGGATAATTAAACATGTAATAGATAAGGACACTTTAAACTGGTGTGAAATTCTCCTTACATTCTCACTTACTTTATCTTTGTGTCTCTGTGCAGAGCAGATCCAGACATCTGTTGGGTTAAATAGTGTGGTTACTTTCTAGGGCCAGATTCGCAAAGGATTTGGGGTTCTCATTAAAACCTATGTAAAGTTAGTGGCTTGTGCAGCAATTGAGAACTTAAATATCTGAGCAAATGCTGCCCTGAGAAAAGGCAGTAAAATACTAGAGGAAACTTCAAATAAGGAAAAATAAGTTTCCTGAGAAGTAGTAATGAGACTCAAGTTTTTCAGAACTTGTTGCTGTACCTCTCCTGAATTTCCCCTGTTCTCCATTGGATTGGCTTGCAGTATTTCCACTGTGACTTGAAAAGTGAACAGACTCACAAAATAAGAATTGTTTTTCTGATTATATCAGTGAAGGATATGAATAAACAGTTTATATTTTCCTGAAATATTTATATAGCTCTTTGTTCACATGAAAGCTTAAATAAGAAAGTGATTTATCTGGCAGAACAATGAAGGTCTTACATAGATTTTTTTTGTGTATGTGTGTGTGTTTTTTGTTGTTTGTGTTTTTTTGTTTTTTTTGGCAGGTTGCTTTGCTGCCAAATAATGCTGCAGATCTTAGCAAGCAAATCACTGGTGAAAAAGTGCTTGCATCTAATGCATATATCCCTGGCCCCCCAGGCCAGCCTGGCCAACCGGGCCCTCCAGGTAAGACCAGAGGGATGTAAATGTGGAATAGTGCTAGGAATAAAAAAAGTAAACTTTAGTCTTCCAGTGTGATATGATTTCATATGTTTCACGTTTTGATTGATATACTGTGTTTGCATTTGTTAATTGTTAAATTTAAACCCCAAATTTTATGGTTGTTATGGTAAGCCTCTGCCAATTGTCTAACATAATCCATTGTGACTTCATGGGTTTCTTGGTGTGTAAGCTGTGTTTTTCCTGTATATGTTAAATTTCTTCCTCTCCCTGGGATATCTCACCTTCTTCAGTTGTCATTTCCTGTATTTTAACCCAGTCTTAAAACACTCTCCATTTCATTTCAGGAATATCTATTGCTTTAGCTCACTATCAATAGTAGAGGAGAAAAATGTGCTTTCAGTTTGTGGGAGTTTGTGCCAACTCTTTTATTTTTCATAGCCTGATTTGCAAGGATTCATCCGTTGGTTTTATGTTATATTCCAGATTCAAAGGAATCTGAAAACAAAAGTATAACTCCACTCACACCTTCTTTGCTAAGTTATAGATTGAAACAATGTGAAAAACAGAGAGCTCCTAAAGCTCAAGCTTATTAATCCAGACACCTTGCACCTGGCAGCCAGCAATACTCAAAATTTTGCAAATACTGTTGAATGCAGATCTAATTTTGGGTTAGCAACAAATCCAAGGAATTTTAACATTATGCTGGATTTCAGAAGGATTCTTACAGAGTACTGGCAAATATTTCTTATGAGGATTGATTTACTCCCTCCTGAACTGTACCCCACCCTCCCATTTATACCCCCTTTTGCAGTCTTGCTTTGTTTTCTGAATCTTTCTCTCATTTTCCTGTAGGCTGAGTATCTTAAGTCCTCAGTTTATTGTCAGTGCAAGGACAGTATGTTTAGAGGTTGTGCAACACACTCTAAAGGGTACGGTGGGTGGCTTTGCAATCCATCCAAGGTAGGCCTGACCCTGCAGGTCTCCCACGCACTGGGCTTCCCCATGACTGAGCTGTCCGAGGTACTGTAGAATTCTGCTGCCCCTAAAATCATCCCTGCTCACCTCCTCTGCTGCTCCCCCAGGGAGAGTCACAGGGAGTCATCACTGAACTTGCGTTGTCTCCTTTTGAAAATCCTAACTGTACATATTCAGTCCTGCTAAATCCTTTTTACTGTCTGCCTTTCATTCTCTATGTCTTCCGTGTGCCCTCAGTATGAAGAGAAGTGTTATCCCCTCTGCTCGTGAAGTGTTTCAGCTAGTGGCACTTTAATGGTTTTTATTTTCTGCACATGTTGTTTCAGGTGCCTGGTTTTCTGGTTTATGTTTCCTAGTGTTTCCCTTGAGCTAAACATATATTTTGTTGCCTGAGTGTTTCCTAAAAAGTAACATACTCTGCTGAATCAGCAGCAGCTAAAAATTACATAAAGCAAAATGGAAGAACTGAGCTTCTTTTGCCCCTAATACATTGGCTATTGCTCTGGGCAAAAGAGAGGTGCAGGTCCCTACTGGAAAGAGCTTGCTTGTGTCAATCATGTAGATGCCCATGACCCAAAATTCCTGTGAGTTTCTGAGATTTTCTTTTTATGAGATGTTCCTCAAATGTGATTTGTTCTTCTTTGTGTGAAAATGAGGCATTTCTGCTTTTCTTTTCATTTGCAGTCTTTGTCCCTAAGCACCTGGCAGTGGCAGACTTGGATTCCTGTTATACATGAGGTTTAATTGTTTGGAGATAATCTCTTGTAGCTACTGTGACAAGGGGTAGCATTGTCTCAGAAGGCTACTGATGTGCAGATGCATATATTTTGTGTGTGTGTGTGTTGTTGTGGATTTGAGTGTGTTAAAGTAACCAGGCCTTTGGAGCTTAAAAAAAATGGTCATTCCCCACTTCTTGAGGTGATGAAGTATTCTGAAGGCTTTCACTTGCAGGTAACTTTTGCTTTTCATTTTAGGGGCTCCAGGACCTAAAGGGAGTCAAGGAGCTCCTGGATTACCTGGACCTCCTGGACAACCAGGCCCTCGCGGATCAATGGGACCTATGGGCCCATCCCCAGACATATCACACATTAAGCAGGGCAGACGGGGCCCTGTGGTCAGTATTCTTGTCTCCTGTCATGCTCTGCACAATTGCCCTTAGCTCCACTTCTTCCCACACCCTTGTGAACACTCTCTTTTCTCTTGCAGGGCCCACCTGGAGCCCCAGGGAGAGATGGTAGCAAGGTGAGGAGAGGTACTGATTTCCTTAAGATGGGCACATGCACATGTGAAGTGCAGGCTTGCTAGAGAGAGTCTCTACACACTTGTAGTCACACCCTTTTACCATCTCATTTCCTTTGCTAAGACGAATACATCCTATTGTCCCACTCCTTCATGTCATCCTTCTGCTATTTTGTGTTTGCCATTCCTAAAGTCTTACTAGTAGTCCTGCCAGGCTGTATGTCACACAGCATTCTTTTCTTTCTCTGCATCTCTTTTGGCTTTTCCATGAAGAAACATTGATGCTTTAGCCTTTTTCATTCATTGTGAATTCTTCCTGTTCATTGATTCACCTGTTACTGTTCAGGAGAAATACCAGAAATGTCCCACTCTGCTCCCACTATAATCAGCAGCAATTTCCTTGCATTCCTCCTTCGCTTCCTTTTCTTTTTCCAAACAAGCATCAGCTGATGATTCTTGATCTGGAGACAATAAGTAAGGGAGGCTGCAGAGGCAAACAGTGACTTTTTCATTTCCTTTAGTCACAGCAAACTAACTGTGGTGGTATTGATTACAGGGGGAGCGAGGAGCACCAGGACCAAAGGGGATACCTGTAAGTATTCCACACAGGAGGAATTTCCACAACAGAGTGATGTTGACTACTAACTACAGGTCAGCCAAAAGTTAAAGAAAAAAAACTCCTGTGTCAAGAGAACAGATACTTTACATTTACAGAGAATATTGTTGGGAACAAAGCAATTATCTGTTTTCATCCATGTGTTTTTCCCTACAATCCTCTTCCCTTGCTGGGTGTGTGACCAAAGGCAGTAGGTGCACCTCTGCCTTACAGCGGTGCTGGGACACCCTCAGAAGGCAGGACCATGCAGAGTGCTAGTTAGTACAGTTCAACCTCTGATCCAAATGGGAATTTGATCCCTGGAACCTCTTAAAATCCTGCCCCTCATCTCTCTTTGATTTGGGAAACTATAGGTTTTGAGTTCAGAAGAAGGAATGAGTAATGATAATCTGTTTTCAGGTGAAATTGTTTTAAAAAATCTGGGGTCCCCAGCATAGGCAGGACATGGACCTGTTGGAGCAAGTCCTGAGGAGGCCATCAAGTTGATTAGAAGGATAGAGCATCTCTCCTATGAGGAAAGGCTGAGAGAGTTGGGATTGCTCAGCCTGCAGAAGAGAAGACTTCAGGGTGACTTAATTAGGGCTTTCCAGTACCTGGAGTGAACCCACAAGGAAGATAGAGAGAGACTTTTTACAAGGGCATGTAATGACAGGGCAAGGGGGAATAGCTTCAAACAGAAGGAGGGCAGGTTTAGATTCGATAATAGGAACAAATGCTTTGCTGTGAGGGTGGTGAGGCACTGGCACAGGTGAGGCACCAGAGAAGCTTTGGATGCCCCATCCCTGGCAGTGTGCAAGGTCACACTGGATGGGGCTTTGAGGAACCTCATCTGGTGAGAAGTGTCCCTCCCCATGGTTTTTAAGGTGCCTTCCAACCCAAACTATTCCATGATTCTGTGAATTTACTTACGGTATTTTCTCATTGGTGGAGTCAATTTTCAAGAGTGTGCCCAGCAGGGTGTGCTCAGTATTAAACAGTTCATTTTACTGTGTGAAGTCAGCTGAAAAGAAATTATGATTTTGTAAAATCAGATACTCTCTGCATTTTAATTACCAATATATATAGCAAGTGATGGACAACAGCAAGGTTACCATACTTAGAAGACACTTGTCAAATAACAGCAGTCTTAAAATAACTTATTGATTAATCATTCCAAGAATGTAATTTCTGCCAGTTTAATAAGCAAGAAAACAAGGAACCAAGATTTGTCTCCTCTATTTCCATGATGTATCAAGATACTCTTATGAAGCCAAGGAATTGTTAAGTGACAAAAGGGCTGAGCATCTTGTAAATGTAGGCTCTGTGTGCAAAAACATTTGATTCTTTTGAAAATTGTTTCCTGAGCAAAGCTGGTTAAAAACCAGACCATTAGCTTTTGGTAGTTGATACAAAGCAGTATTTTACTGAACAACCCCTGCAGGAGTAATTCTATCAGCCAGTTTGAAAACTGTAAGAGCAAGGTGGATTGTTATTAATGACAGTGCCTTGTGACTGCAGGGCCCACCGGGTTCATTTGATTTCCTATTGCTGATGATGGCAGACATCAGAAACGACATCGCTGAACTGCAAGAGAGAGTGTTTGGACACAGGACTCATTCATCAACAGAGGAGTTTCCATTACCTCAGGAATTCACAAACTATCATGACACAGTAGATTTTGGATCCGGAGAAGACTACAAACCACGGGCAACATCCAGAAATGCCAGGATACAGAAGGCAGACCATCCTTAGCTATGCCTACTGAAAAACAAAAAGCCTCTTTAGAATTCTTCAATATAAAAAAATGCACTGACAATGTAATATAATATATATAAATATATATAATTTCCCAGTTTTCTTTCTGCTTTTCCTGAACCATGCTGCCTGTACTGTAGCTTTCCTGGTTCATGGTAGCCTCCTTGCAGAAATTCCATACCACCAAGCCTGCACTGTGCATTGTACCTGGACTATCAAGAAAATCTTCTTAGCATATAATATGATTAGGGCATGCTCTAGCTAATGACACAGCATTCCACCTGCTTACCTTACATTCTATGCCCAAATGACCCAGTACCCAAACTTTGCCAGGGACAGAGGGGTAGCTGAACATCATCCCTGAATGATGTAAATAACGAACACCTTGGTCCACAGTTACATTATGAATGCAAATATATTGTACCACCGAACTCAAGTCTCCAGCTACTGTCCCCAGGCTTAGGAGAGTGTGAGAAGTGGATCCCTGTTTCACAGGAGAGGCCAGCTGTAAGTGAGATGTGTCCCCTATTATGCCTCATCATGGCAAAAAAAGGCAAAAAAAAAAAGTTGAAGGGTTAAACAAGGGTGCTGCTGCTTGATCTGAAAATTATTTGGCTTTATGTTGCTAGAGTATTGTTCAAAGACAGTCAAAAGATGTGTTTGTCCTAAACAAACACTACTTTTTCATTACCATTATCCCACTACTTAGTGTGGAGGCCAGTTTCCTTTCTCAACAGATTCATGTTGGATCATTACACAAAGATAAGCAAGATAAAGGGGATGCTTAAAGCAGGAAACCAAATCAAAAGTGAATCAAGCAGGCTTATTGGCAAGCACAAAATATATCCCAGCCTTGCAGAAAGAGTCAGATTCTGACCTCCTGCAGGTGCATATCCTCCTCGGTGAAATTTTGAAGTCTGAGTGAAATCAACGCCAGAGAGAGGCCTCATATTTGCAAAGAGCTTTCACCTGTTTTGTTCCTCTGCTGCATGAGACCAACCTAAATGGCTTTCACCAAACTGGAACACAGAGTGGCAGCGTGTTTGGCTGGGTGTATGAGGAGTGTGAGTAGGTGCAGGAGTGCACATGACAAAACATTTTGACTGGTACGAGGATGGCTAAGGTGAGGTACTGCACATGGGATCCTGTACTTGTGAATGGGGATAAAAGGGAGTGCCCTTTATTTACACTGGAAAATTGGATGCACAAGTAATACCATACCTCATGGATGATGTACGTTACCATTTCTTTTTGATTACCACAGCTGCTGAGGACTTTGCCATGCTTAGGATATAAAGGAGTATATTAAGCACAAAATTTCAATGTTGTGTCTGTGTAGCTGCTACTTCTACAGTATGTTTAGTGTTCAGTAGTGTCCATGTTACAAATGCAAAGAAAAAGTTGTTATTTTGACATGTTTTTCAGGGCTTGCATGTTCTAATAGAATAAATAAATAGGTAAAAATGTAAGAAGGGCCTTTTCAGATAATATGCATAGGTTTGGATTCCCTTCCATATTATCTGGGCCAGAAGATAGTTGGTGGAATCCTGACACCATCAGTGCAGGTCATGCTGTATAAACAGCTGGCTGTCTAGACTTTTCCATAACTTCTGTGTTGTCTTAAGAGGATGTGTTTTTTCCTGTAGCCATTTCCCAACTTCTCACTGCCACTAAGCCACACGTAAGGGCATTAGCTTTAAAGAAAATGAATGTTCTGTATTTCTTTTCATGTTATCATGTATCAGTATTTACAAAGCAATGCCCAAGTCATGGGGATAGCTGAAAAAAAATTATAGTGATCTCACCCTGGGGTCCTTGGGCTTCTCCTTTCTCTGGGAGGAGCTCTGCCAGCAGCTGCAGATCCAAGTGATCTTGTGAATCACATAATATGAGAGACTTGAGGAAGGAACCTGTGGCCAAAAGAGGAACAGTCTTATATGCAGCAGGCTGGAAAAAACCTCAAAGACACCAAGAACTGAGGCATTTATGTCTCATTTTCTTACTTTCAAGCTGGCAACTGAGTATAAATTACATCATTTATGAATATGCAATTTTAATTAAATTTGTTAAATGTCAAATGTTGTATTTTTAAATCTAGCAAATTACGGAACTCTTGCATATGTTTACTACTGCACCCTGCTGGATCAGGCTGGTTCCCACTAGAGAATTAGTAGCTGCAGTTTTTGACCGTGAGATACTGAAAGCTCTAATTCATGTTTGATGAATCACTTCCAATGTATCAACTAAATTCCACGAATGCCCACAAGGTGACGTAATCTAAAAACGGCACTTATTTTAGTTCTAAGTTCTGCTTTTCCAAATAGAGACGTGTACTAAATGAGAAGTTCCCACAGTCTGACCATCAAATTCAGGGAGAGGTGACAACTGCCCTGCTGTGTAAAAGTATCCAGGGAAGGGATATTCTAAGACTGGACCAGAAAAGCAGATAAAATACATATTTCACTGTAAGGGCAGGAAGTTGTCCTAGAGATTCATGAATATAAACATAGCACATGTTTACATGCCTTTCTGAATGACTTCCCTTTCTGGAGCTGGCATCATTGGCTTTCACAGTGCTTGCTTCATTAAAAAAAAAAAAGTCACAGAATATGTTCTTTGGGTTTGGGTTTGCCCTTGTCCTTACCCTCCTCTGTCCAGACTTCCTGCCCCAAAACTGTTTGAGTCCCAGAAGCAAGGAGGGGACAATATGGCAAAGGCAAGTCCACACAACATGACATAGGAATTCCTGAAGCAGCGAGAGTCCCTCTGAGCACAGCTGGCTGGGAAGGGTCAGCCTTTGGTCTGCATTCAGCTGAGATCTTTGCATAGAACTTTCTCATTTCTGACTAACTGTATGATAACTCATAATACATTGTATCATCAACATTTCATTAAGATTTTGGTGTAAGCACACACGGATTCAGAAAAGTGTTGTTTTCTTCAACATACCCAATGTTTCATAAAGCCAGAACAGAAGAGTCATTTCCAATGTTAAGTTTTGTTACTGGTAGCCAGAGAAGTCTTTACCTTGCAAATTATTTATTACTCTGTGGCTCCAAAAATAACAAATTCTCCCAAGAATCCAAAACAAGAAAGTAGAAACTTCTACACTCATGGCTAGTCTCATTACTAGGCTCATGCACATGACAACTTTGTTTCATATAAATGTTATGTATAATTTTATTAGAAAGAAATATTATTTTGATGTTAAGACATCAAGTTATAAGCAGAAGGATAATAAAGAATTTGTTATTTTATTAATATTAGAAATATATTTAATGGAAACATTTGCAAGAGTGTGTAGTGATGGAAAAATTCTGACTATTAATGGGTTTAACAAAATCATGAATCTTGAAAAATGTTTTATTTCAACACTGTGCCAAGTACATAAAGGTTTAGTCTTTCTTGCAAAGCTGTAGTTCTGACACACAAGAATTCCTATCTAGTTGGGCTAAATTAGGAAAAGGGGAGTAAAACTGATTGTAAATGGAATGAGGGTAAAGCCCAGAGTTATTGTTGGCATCACAGCTTGCATACCCTTCTGCCTACAAATATTTCAGAATTAATGTACCAAGTCCCAGAACAGCAACAGAAGATGGAGGTGGGGTCCAATTTTCTGTTAATTTCACATCCAAAAAAATCCGTATGTTTGTTCCTTTTACACATTCCAATAACTATACTGTTCACTTTATTTATATATGAAATACTAAAATGTGTACAAGATGACTGTGATTTTATGATGTATTCATAATAACAAAGGTATTTTTTCTTACACTGTTGGTAGCTGCTTTTTTGTTACACATTGCCCTTTCTCTGAAATACACCAATGTTGGCTGGAAGGAAGAGATGGCAGGAAACCTACTTACACTGCCTTCTAGCATTTTTCTTGGACCTGAAACACACAGTCACAGTTCTTTGATTCTGGGGCATGAGCTCGTGCAAGCTAGGGTGGGCTTCAGCGTTTTTGGGAATAAAGCAGACAGCCACCTCGGCTCTGTGGATGGATGGTGGCTCCTGTACCACACAGGAGCTACATGAGGCTGGATCCAGGAGCCCTACCCACGCTGCTGGTATGCGCAGCTCCTGCACAGCCTGGGGATGCAATACGGGGGTCTGGAGCTCTCTGGCATCCCGCCATCATTGATGGGGAAAAGGGAATAACACGTCGGCTCTATCAGGCTTTGCCTGCCCCTCCCCGCAGCCCCAGGAGCGTCCTGTGGCCTTTGTCCCGCAGCTGTGGTGGAGGCCGCTTGGAGCCTGGCTTGCCTCTTCCACCCTGCAGAGCCCTCCCTGCCTGCCGAATGCCCCAGCGACAGCAGCAGGGCTGGCACCCCGCAGGGCTAGCTGGCATCCCTGGCAGGATCAAGCTCCACCACCAGAACCCAAGATCGCCGGGACGCGGGTAAATGTGTAAGCAAAGTAAAATGAAAAGCATGTATAAATCATAGTGAAACACTGCGGGGCAGGAGGGGCAAGAAGAAAAAAAAGTTGGAAGTCATAGTAACAACTCACTTGGATTTCAGAAAGTAGATAGTGGAAACAAAATGTTACAGACAAAAAAAATATGGTTAGCAGATCTAAAAACTAAAAGGCAAAGGAGTTCCAGTTGTACTGGGAATCCTGCTGATATTATTGTTCCGTGACTGTATGATAGTAACAGAACAGAAATGTCAAAAATTCATGAAAAGCGGAATCTCAGTTATTTCATGTCTGCATTTGGGAAAAGCCAGATGGTATTCATATGACATAATGATGCAGTCCCTTTAATTTTAACCAGTTGCACAGCAGCGTATTAAAGTTCGACATTTTTAAATCTGCCTGTTTAATTAGCTCACATCCGATAGTTTTACCGCCGGGACACTGGATCGGCGCTGCGCGGCTCCTTTGCTCCCTCAGCATCCTCCCGCTCCGCCGGGTCTGTCCCTGCGGCCCTGTCCCGGTCAGACCTCCCGGTACGCGGCTGCGGGCTGGACTGCATGAGGAAGCGCAGTGCCAGCAAGTCGAGAGAGGTGATCGTGTCCTTCTACTCAGCGTCGAGTGCTGTGTGCAGTTCTCAGCTCCTCAGCTCAAGAGAGACCCGGGGCTCCTGGAGCAGGTTCAGATGAGGCTGACAGAAGTAATTAAGGGGCTGGAGCATCCCTTATGAGAAAAGGCTGATCGAGCTCGGCATGTTCAGCCTCAAGAAGACGAGACTGATAAAGGACGTCGTCGATGTCTGACAGTGTCTGCAGGGAGGGGTGAGGGTATGGACCGGGCTCTGCTCGGTGGTGCCGAGCAATGGAACGCGAGGCAACAGGCAGACGCTGATGCACAGGAAGTACCACCTGAACACGAGGAAGAACTTCTTTAGTGTTCGGGTGACCGAGCACTGGAACAGATTTCCCGGAGAGGCTGTGGAGTCTCCCTCATGGGAGAAGAGAACAGCATGAACACACTTTTGTGCTGTGTGCTCTAGGACGCCCCTGTTTGAGCAGGGAGGTTGGCCCAGGTGTTCCGCTGTGCTCCCTTTCCAACGTGTCCCGTTCCGCGATTCCGGGACTGTGTGGCTTTGACTACAGTTCCCAGCGAGCTGCGCGGCGCCCGGGCGCTGCCGGGAGGCGGCGGCGGCGGTGGCGGCCGGGGCGAGCGGGCGGTCGATCGGCNNNNGCCCGCGGTCGCGCCTGGACCTGCTGCGGAACCTGGTGACGGCCCTGGTGCGGCATGAGCGCATCGAGACGCCGTGGGCGCGGGCAGACGAGATGCGCGGCTACGCCGAGCGGGTGAGCGGCGGCACCGTGGCGGGCCCGGGGCGTGGCGAGGCGAAGGGGGGCGGAGGCACCC